>JAURVB010013968.1:0-34002 GCA_033002965.1 Piper betle | reverse complement strand
TATAGTTCATTTATATTTATAAATATGATCTTACTTCATATGTAATAAATTAGGGATTAATTGAGGGATCTTAAAATTTACCCACCTTAGGAAATTTCGTCCTTGAAATTTCTATTCTTGGCCCATAACTAGCCCTAGCCCACGTCTTCCTTTGACTTATGACGAGCAGCCTAGCCTACGTCCCTAATCTAGATCACCCCATCTAATATAGAACTAAGTTGCTCTAATACTATGTGTAACGAACCAATCCAAAGTGTAAAATAATGAGCTTAAGTCATCTCTCCAAAAGTAGTTAGCCAAAGTTGAAAGTTTATAGACACACCCGATGGAATAGCATGTAGCTACGACGGTTAATTGCTTCTTTTATTTTGAGACCCGTCGAGTCATACTTAGATGTTAGAATTGTGTCTCTTGCCAGTCTAGTTTTTTGCCACGTGTTTGGTTTCCTTTTAGTTGATCCTAGCCCCTGCGAAACCCTGTGGTGCGGTTCCCTAAGGTGATCGACACCTTAGGTGCACGAATACTATATCTAGTGCAAGGCAAAGGCACCCTGCTGTGCCCTTCTGCTGGTGCCTTATGGTTTTCAAGTCCCAGTTTCGATGCAAAGGAACCTTGCCAATGCCCTTGCTCCAAAATTAGAGTTTTCCTCCTTTTTAGCCACTTCAAGAAGGTAAACAGCGCCCTTGCCCCAATCGCGTGACCACCTTTACGTGCGGTTCAGTTCAATAGAGTGCGTGCCTGGCCAGTTCGGCTAACCATTGTCCAGGTTGGCAGAGGCCACCACAAAGGTGCCTTGTCAGTGCCCTTGCGCTGAGTTCAGATTTTTACCTATAAATGGGGCTTGATTTCCACCCTTTTTGAACCTTTACCTATCCTCTATAGCCTTGCCCTTCCTCCCTTCCTTTCCCACTTCCTCCTTAGCCTTAGCCCACTCCTAGCAAGACAAAGCTCCTAGGATTGTATGTCTTGAGGTAGGAAGCCCCAAGAGACCTCCCTTGGACATATAAGAGGTAAATGTTTCACCATTCCCCTCTCCCTGTGTGTATCATATCATTTTTATCAAAGTTTTCATATACAAAGATGCTTCTTAGGAGTAGTTTTGCTTTAGAATCACGTCATTTTCATGCTTATATTATTAGTTATGACTTTTCAAAATGAATGTGTAAGGATATGTACTTTTCTGTGGCACTCCATTTTGCATGATTTATGCTTTTCTTGTTCATAGGAGATACATGTTTTAGGACGGATATTTTTCTGGTTTGGCTTGTAAGGGCATATATGGGTAGCAAACTTGGCAAAAAGTGACGGCTGTATCTAGTAGCCTACTAGCTATTTTTCCTAATTTGTCCACCCTATTTTAAGTCGTATTTGGATGCTATCTTTTGCATGCTTCTTGGTTGGTTTCTTAGCTAATTCTCTCCAAAATACCACGCTAAATAAATCTCATTATGGGTTTGAACATAAACCCTAAATATGTTGTATGCTTGTTATGTCTTGTTGTGATATGCCATGCTCTAAGATTGTGCTCTATGTTGAGCCAAATAAAAGATTTTATATAAATTTGTAAAAATGATATACAGACTTAATAAGTGTTTACTAGACACATGTAAACTTTGGTTAAGTTTAAAAATCATTAGCTAGTCAGTTAATCTAGTTTTCTAAAGTATACAGGAATGCAAGGTAAACCCGTAGTTCCCTAACTCTAGATGTTAAATCTGAAAGCCTAGCTGGTTGGTGGTCAAATCCCATGAAATTCCACCCAGGCTTGAGGATGTGTCCTAGAAACATAACCCTAAAATTTTATGGCCAATGGTTATCTATATTTTCCCGTAGAAATTCTCCAAACTATGTAGGTCCAGGAGTTCTAGAAATGACCATGGCAAAACCCCCCAATTCCATAATCTACTTAGGGTCCAATACTTGGAATTTGGATAAAAAATTGTAAAGAATAAAAGCCCACAATAGTGGATAACTATCCTAGTTTACCCAAGTCCATTTGGAGTCTCCAATCTTATGAACGAGCCTTAGGAAAATTAGTGCACGGCCTAGAAACACTCTTCCCAGCACCTTAGTCATATTTTAGTGGGTCTAGTTTGTCAAGGTGGCCCATAGGTCAGTACTTAGAAATTTTCTTGTCTAACCCTTACAGTGTCAAGGCCCACCATTCCAAATTTCATCCCATCCGGAGTTCGTTTGGCTCATCCAAAAATCACCAGGTTAAACCTACTCTATTAATTAGGGTTTGGTGATTAGAGTGTTTATTCACTAACTATACTAGAAACCCCTAAACGATAATTAAAGTTACCAAATGAGGTTTAACAAGCAAATATGTGGGATAGTTTAGTTAATTAAGTTTGTTAATGGTTGTGTATGTATTGAGGCTTTGCCTCGTTTTGTGCTCCAATACGATTAGTGAGTGATTAGAGCTTCTTCTAATGGTTAGGATACGTGGAGTGAGCTTGCCGAGTTAGGATGTAAAGTTCAATTCATCCAGGTCTGTAACTCTGCTTCATCTTCTTCTTTGATCCTTGAGAGTAAGATTTCATCGAGTTTTAGATGATAGGATAGTAATAGTGGCATTTTATTGGATCTCATTAATATCGGGCAATTTAGCTGACCTTTTTGTAGTTTAATAAAACTTAAAGTATGAGAACCCCTTCCTAGTTTTCGAACCTAAGCTCAATAAAGATATTATAAGATCCCTACCCAAACCTATTATAAATTATTATGAGGGTTTGGAAGTTTACTTGTATGTTGTCCATGCTTAGCATTCCTTACTAACGCGTTAGCCTTGCATAGAATGCCAGCTCATTGTGTGACATCTTCATGCTTAGATAGCCGGTTCATTTCATTGCATTTCATAACTGAGCTTAGTGTGTTGGTTCATTCCATTACATTACTATGCTTAGCGTACCAAAACATCATACTGCATTACTAAGCTCAGTGTGCCAGTTCATTTGATTGTTTGAGAGTGCTTAGCATGCTTCTCATCCTCCATCTATTGCTTTGTGATTAATTCTGAAGTTTTAGCATTATTCGTGGGTACAAGATGGCCAATTTGTCTGATTGATGTATTAGTAGTTATTTTTCAGACCAATAATCAATTTGTTTGATTAATTATGATTTTCTTTATATACATATATTTATGAGATTCCTTGGTGATGACGGGTGTAGGCGAATGGACAGGAGGGCTCATGGCGTGGGACTGCACTTATGTTGTTTTGTATTATGTAGGAACTATTTGTATTATGTTATGGAATTGTATGATTATAAGGGCTTCTACCTTGGATAGCACCTTGTAGCTTATATGGAGATAGCTTAAATGTTGGGTTATTAACTGTGTGCGCTTGTGCTTTCTTTATAAAAATTATTATTATTATTATTATTATTTTGTTATGATTATTGATTATTATTATTATTATTATTATTATTATTATTATTATTATTATTATCTTTCAAGGTGATAACTTTGGGTCAATATCTAACATTAGTCTATAGGGTGTGTAAGGCTAAAAGTCCCAAAACTTATGTTGGAGCAACCAAGATACGCTAAACTTATTTGGTTGCAGTTGTGTGTGTGTTGGAGCAACATGGATTGGACAAGCTTACGGGTCATACTGCTAGAAGAATCTATGTGAAGACCAAGTGTTCGGGTGTGAGACCCTAGCACTTGAAGAATGGTCTGTGATAGAAGTTATTTCTAGTGCGTGTTTAGGGTATATGGAAGAAGTAACCATGACCCATGTGACTCTATCCGTAAGTGACTAATATTATTTATTATGTTATCTAATTAAAAAATGGAACTAAGTAGAATAACTCGATCATGTTTAGCAATATTAAGTTCCAACTTCCAAGTTATGGGAGGGGCGTCTGTTGTGCCCTTGCTAGGGTATCTGGCCTATGTCATCATTGGGAGTGTGCATCTAGATATGTAAAGTCATAATCTTAGTTGCAAGGGAGGTGTTTTCCATCTTATGCTTCCTTGAAGGTTAATATCTGCTTCCACTATGTTAGTCTAGATAAGTAGTCCAACAAATAGCTTTCCAAATTATGACATCATAGTTCGGTCTGCGCCTGGGTCGGATTGGGGTATTACAAGGATTCTGAAAAAATGAAAATGAAAAGGAATGAAAATAAAAGTGTGTGGAAATTGTGCTTACATGATATATTGTGAAAGCTTGTGCTTGTTAATTTGGGTGTTTGTGGTGAAAGAAAAAGAAATTTGGGAAGTAAATTGAATTTTGAGTTGATGATTAATGGGGATATTGTGGTTTAATTTGTCTTAGAGTTGGAAGGATTCTTGTGCTAAGGTGTGTCTCTTGTTAACTTGTTAACCATTTTTAGCCTTAGTCTAGGCCCAATACAAACGTGAAAAGTTTTAAGATCCCAATTGATCAATGAGGAACCTACTTTTGTCGATAGGAGAACAAAACTTGGACTTATGGAGATATTAATCTATGTATATTTGATGGTAGTATAAACTTATATGGGTTGAGTTGGAAGATAAGCAGACATTTACTCTTAGAAATATAAGGAATTTGTTTGCAACTTTTCATGAGAATTAGATGTGTTATGAAGCCTTTGGATTATCAATCATTTGAGTTTAGAGAATGGTGTATATATAGCTTTAGTGAAAATTTTATGACTTACATATTGGATGGTTTGCGTAAATTAAAGAAGCTTGTAGAATTGAGTCGATAGACTAGTAAAAGCTAAACTTTGAGGGTGTGATAAGCATCTCAAATATGTAATTATGCCATATTTTATTAATTACTTTGTTAAGACATGAGTGATTTATTTCCTAGTTATTGAGTTTATAGGTATTTGTTGTAATTTTGGAATAGTAGGATGAAAATGTCAAATAAGCTAAATTTAGATCTCCTTTTTTTTTGACTTTGAGTTTACATGTAGGAGTTCAAGTCCGAGGAGAAAGAATCAATATTTTAGGAGGGAATGAAGAGAGGAAAATGTGCATGTTTTGTAATGACCCGACCAAAAGTACAATGTAATGGGCCTAAATCATTTCTTTAAACATGGTGAACCAAGTTAAAGATCTATAGTCCATTCCCACTTATAAACAGGATCTTCTCCTAGTAGGCATTAGATGTGGGACTAAGTTGAGGGATTTCACAATCCACCCACCTTAGGAAATTTCATCCCTGAAATGCCTATACTTGGCCCGTTGCTAGCCCTAGCCCACGACCTTTTTGGCCCCCTCGACCTTTCTGGCCCATGACCGGTAGCCTAGCCAACGTCCCTAGTCTAGCCCACCATCTAAGATGGAACCAGGTTGCACTGATACCACTTGTAACGAACCGACCCAAAGTGCAACGTAATGGGCCTAATCATTTCTTTAAACATGGTGAACCAAGTTAAAGATCTATAGTCCATTCCCACTTATAAACAGGATCTTCTCCTAGTAGGCATTAGATGTGGGACTAAGTTGAGGGATCTCACAATCCACCCACCTTAGGAAATTTCATCCCTGAAATGCCTATACTTGGCCCGTTGCTAGCCCTAGCCCATGACCTTTTGGCCCCCTCGACCTTTCGGCCCGTGACCGGCAGCCTAGCCAACGTCCCTAGTCTAGCCCACCATCTAAAATGGAACCAGGTTGCACTGATACCACTTGTAACGACCCGACCCAAAGTGCAACGTAATGGGCCTAATCATTTCTTTAAACATGGTGAACCAAGTTAAAGATCTATAGTCCATTCGCACTTATAAACAAGATCTTCTCCCAGTAGGTATTAGATGTGGGACTAAGTTGAGGGATCTCACAATTAGGCTGCAACATGAGGACTTCCCAAGGGGTCACCCATCCCAGTGCTACTCTCGCCCAATCATTTGAAATGTTGAAATTTCCCTTGTTGGCAACCCTGGACTGCCTGAGCCTAGATTCGACCACCATGCACTTGTAACGCAATAGGGGTCAAGGAATTGACTCAGTCCGACACGGGGTTGTACCTTTAAAATTACTATGTGTGTTACTATGTGTGTGCTTATAATTAATTAAAATGTTATATTGTCCTATAATCATTTGAAATGTTGTATAGTTTGTATAATCATTTGAAATTTTGTACTTTCCCTTGTCGGCAGCCTTGGTCGGCCTGAGCCCAGATTCGACCACCATGCGCTGTAACGCAAACGGGGTCAAGGAATTGACTCAGTCCGACACGGGCCGCACCTTTAAAATTACTATGTGTGTTACTATGTGTGTGCTTATAATTAATTAAAATGTTATATTGTGTGTATAATCATTTGAGATGTTGTATTGTCCATATACTCATTAGAAATGTTGTACTTTCCCTTGTTGGCAGCCTTGGTCGGCCTGAGCCCAGATTCGACCGCCATGCGCTGCAAGTCAATCGGGGTCAAGGAATTGACTCAGTCCAACACGGGGCCGCACCTTTAAAATTACTATCTGTGTTACTATGTGTGTGATTATAATTAATTGAAATGTTATATTGTCTGTATAATTATTTAATATGTTGTATTGTCCGTATAATTATTTTAAATGTTATATTTTTCCAAACTGGTATAACTATATGAAATGTTGTATTTTCCCAAATTAGTAGCCTTTGTCGGCCTAATCTCAGAATGAGCTAGGAGACGATTTTTAACCTCAAAATGAATTGGGGGACAATGACTAATCTCAAAATGAATTGGGAGACCACCTAATCTCAGAATGAGCTGGGAGAGGGACCACCTAACCTCAGAATGAGCTGAGAGACAATTTTCTAATCTAAGAATGAACTGGGAGACCATGACTAACCTCAAAATGAATTGGAATGTTGTATTGTCGGTATAATTATTTTAAATGTTATATTTTCCTAAATTGGTATAACTATATGAAATGTTGTATTTTTCCAAATTAGTAGCTTTGTCAGCACTAATCTCAAAATGAGCTAGGAGATGATTTTTAACCTCAAAATGAATTGGGGGACCATGACTAATCTCAAAATGAATTAGGAGACCACCTAATCTCAGAATGAGCTGGGAGACAATGTTCAAATCTCAGAATAAGCTGGAAGTCAACTTTTACTAATCTCGGAATGACCTGAGGGATAATTACTCTTTGCTTGTGTAATGATAATAATCGTAACAAGTGAAATGATGATAGGGATTAAATTGACTTGTTTCATTTAATTATGCGGCTTAGTGGTTTTATCACTACGCAGAATTGCCTCTGCAGAAATCTTGTAACGACCCGACCCAAAGTGCAACGTAATGGGCCTAAGTCATTTCTTTAAACATGGTGAACTAAGCTAAAGATCTATAGTCCATTCCCACTTATAAACTGGATCTTTTCCCAATAGGTATTAGATGTGGGACTAAGTTGAGGGATCTCACAATCCGACCCAAAGTAAAACATAATGGGCCTAAGTCATTTCTTTAAACATGGTGAACCAAGTTAAAGATCTATAGTCTATTCCCGTTTATAAACATGATTTTCTCCCAGTAGGTATTAGATGTGGGACTAAGTTGAGGGATCTCACAATCCACCCACTTTAGAAAATTTCATCCTCGAAAAGCTTATACTTGGCATGTTGCTAGCCCCATCCCATGACCTTTTTGGCCGTGACCAGCAACCTAGCCAACGTCCCTAGTTTAGCCCATTGCTAGCCCCAGTCCACGACCTTTCTGGCCCGTGACTGGCAGCCTAGCCAACGTCCCTAGTCAAGCCCACCATCTAACACGGAACCAGGTTGCTCTGATACCATTTGTAACGGCCTGATCCAAAGTGCAACGTAATAGGCCTAAGTCATTTCTTTAAACATGGTGAACCAAGTTAAAGATCTATAGTCCATTCCCACTTATAAACAAGATCTTCTCCAGTAGGTATTAGATGTGGGACTAAGTTGAGGGATCTCACTATGTTTAGATTCCTTGGGATTTAAAAATTAATATCTTGAAAGGTATAGTGAGCTGAGGATGCAAAAAGCTTTGCAAAGAATCAAAAGAATCACATTATTTAAAAATCAATAGACAAAGTTATGAATGTTTTAATTGAGCAATTCTTAGAACTTCTTTGCAAAACTGGCTTAGCATTTTATTTTCCATTTTTGGGCATATTTTTACATTGATTGATCCCCATAACATTACATGGTCCATAAATATTTTTATTGTGTGACCTAAAGCAACTTTTGCCACCTTAGAGACTTCATCACAAAGGGGCGGGAGAGACTGGGATTGAAACAAGGAAAATTTCTCTTATGAGTTTTTCTTTACTTATTTCTTCTCTACGTTTTAATTTATTATGCCATTGATGTTAGCAATAAATTCTTTTGTGTTTTTAAAATTTTTATGGGGTAAAATTCATTCTCTACGATTCCAATGGATGTTATTTGCATCGGTAAAAGATTTATTTTTCTCTCTGTATGATTATTGCTGTTGGTTTGTTTATTCTATTTTAAACTTAATGATTACAATAGATTGGCCACATGTAAGGGTGCTAATAGCTTGATGGAGCTCGAATTCATTTGATATTCGGCTCGATTTGTTCAACTTTAGTTCAACTCAAATCAAGCAAGTACGAGCATGATCGCCTCCACTCAGCTTGATTCGACTCAAAGCTTGATATTTTGTATCAGATACAATAATTTATTTATTTTTTATATAGTCATTTAAATAAAATGTAACAAATAATTAAATATAATTTTATTATAAGAATAGTTTTCACTATAAACTTATTATTCTCTTCACCAAACAAACTATTAAACATATAATTGAGTCAAATTTTAACTATTTAAACTTTCATAATAAATTTTATCTGAAGTTATATAAAAGAAAGAGCAATATCAGCTCCAGTTATGGGATTTAAAACATTTAAAAATAAAAAATTAATTAAAAAATGGTTATTTTGAAAGTTACGCCCTCTTCTTTTTAACCCTTTTATACTTAACTTTTTAATCCATTTCTTGCTACTTTTATCCACCATCTCCTACTCCTTGATTTATCTTGGATTTCTTAAAAGAAGATTATTTTGTTATTCACAACAAGATTTGGGAAAGTTCTTGGCGGTCTAATAAATTGAGAAGACATCTTATTGCTGCACTCATGAAGAAGAGGTGGGTCTGTTGTATCCTTGGAGTGTTGAACCACGTTTTGATGTGTCAACATTTCAAACTCTCTAAGTATAAATATATGAGTCTTATGCACCAACAAAGAAATCAAAACTTGAAGACCCAAAGTTTAGTTGAAGTCTTAAGGAAGATTGGCAGTAACTTTGGCTAGAGCTTTGGCAGCCAAAGGATGCAAAGATTTGGATTACAGTGTGAAGACAGAGTTTGGCAGACAACTTTGGTAGAGTGTTCGGTAGCCAAAAGTCAAGTGGGAAGCCCTTGGCTTGATGTGGTGAACTTCGCTAGAGCTTCGAAGGATGTATGGTCAACCGATCATCTAGGAGGGAAGAGGGTGAGATGAAGTAATGAAGACATTGGCAAAGTTTCAGCAACTAAATTTCACATTGGCAATGGATAGAAGACTAGTGAAGCTTGAGTGGAGACTTTGGCAAACATCTTCCTCAATTGAAGGAAAACTGAAGCTTGTTGCTAGTTCAAATGTATGATGGGCAGACAATTAGGCATGTCTTTCGTTTGCCAATCATCCTTAAAATTTCCAGAACTAGTCGTTGAAAAAAATGAACTTTTGGGATTCAAAACCCAACGCTTACTACTTTGCGAAGGAGTTTCCAAACTATAAATAGGGCATTGGGGGTTGTGTTTAGAGACACTTTTAATACTATTGCACCCATAGAATTGTCTTAGAACTCTCGAAAGCTCAAGCTTGTACTTAGGATTGATAGTACCTTCTAGCTTGTATTTCTAGTGCTTTGATTGTGCAAATCCTAAATGAATGATGTATTGAGGCAATGCTTAAGTATGTGAGTTTGATTTGTAAACTCCTAAGGTGTATTAGAATATGTGAGAGCATTTGGCATAGAGAACAATGGTGTTTGCATTAAAGACTCCTTTGGCTCAAGGTGTGAGCTTGGTGAAGAAGAGCTGATTTCAAGTGGTAGTTGTTCTTAGGGTGTTAGGAGCTGGTTGCAAGGTTCATTGACATTTGGTGCTTGTAAAGGAAGCTCCTAAGATGTTAGGAGTGCATGCTTCCTTGGCACTTGGTGGGTGCCTGTGAAGGAGTCCTTGTTGTCGTTTATAAGTTGTACAAGCTAATTGTCGTAATGTAGCTAAGAAGACTTACCTAACTAATAGACTTGGTGGACTAGAATAGAAGAGTAGAGTTTTGAACTTCTTAAGAATTCTCTTGTGTCTTCACTCTTCCCTTATCTCTTTGTATGCTTGTTTTTATTTTGATTCACCTTATTGCACACTTCACTTAGTTCTCTTTTGTTTGACTTGATCACTTTAGAGAACTAAGTGAACAAGGTCAAGGTCATTTAGGAACTTGTACAGTTTGATTTATTCACCAGAGTGTCTATGTGAGTTTCAACATGTGCTTGTTGCATCACACACCACACTTATTTGGGTTGTTTGCCTTAGATTATTATTCATTTTTGTTTATTGTAATTACCTTACTAGTGTTCAATGATTTTTGCTAATTGTCCATTGATGAGATCTTATAAGGGCTTATAATTGTCCATTCATGGGATCTAACTTATTTGTTTAGTGATTTTAATTAGCTCTCTCTCTCTCCACAGACACCTTCAGTTCATATCAAATCTTGGAAACTCATGATGGACAACTTCAACACAAGGTAAATCGAGGGGATCCCCACCACTAGATCACCATTCTTCAATGGGTCCAACTAAATCTTTTGGAAGACTAGATTGAAAATTTACCTATCGTCTAATGATTTTAATGTTTAGAAAGCTATTCTGAGTGGTCATCAAGACTTCATTACCACTAGGGACTCTTGGAGTGAGCAAGAGAAGAAGGCTTACACTATCAATGCCAAGGCAATAAATGCCCTCTATTGTGCCCTTAAATGAAACAGAATTCAATAGGATATCTCTAAACCAATAGAAACAAGAGATTTGACAATTACTTAATGTTACCCATGAGGGAACATCTCAAGTAAAAGACTCCAAGATTAGACTCCTCATTTATAAATGTAAAGTGTTTAAAATGGAGGAGGATGTGACCATGAACACAATGTATAACCATTTCAATGACATTATTGTAGGTCTCAAGGGCCTTGGAAAGATGATTGGGAAGGTGGAACTCAACCGTAAACTTCTACTCTCCCTTCCTAAGGAGAGCCCCAAGGTACCAACGATTGAAGAAGCCAAGGGCATTGCCTCCATGACCAAGAACTTGTAGGATCTCTCATCACTCATAAGCACACTTTGCAAATAGACGAGGAGATAGATGTGTCACCTTGATTCGGTCCTAACATGGACTGAACCATGATGTTATAATTTAGAATAGCTATTCATTGGGCTACTAATTTAGATTAACATCGTGGAAGCAAATCTCACCCCTCAAGGAGGCCTAAGATGAAAACCTTACAAGACATTTATTTGATGCATGCTGATCATCCTTGTGTAGGTTTAGAGCAATGGAGATGCAAGGACTATAAGGCTAGAGTTTGAGGACTTGAATAAGTGAAGATCTCAATGGCTAAGTTGATGGAATCCTTCATAAGGATTGACACCAACATCTTAAAGATTTCACAACATATGAAAGTTGTTATCTTCAAAAAGGGGAGAATGTTGAACTTTGTTAGACTTCAACATAGGAGTCTTATGCACTAACAAAGAAATCAAAACTTCAAGACCCAAAGTTGAGTTGAAGTCTCAAGGAAGTTCAGCAAGTCTTCCTTACTTTTTTTAAAAAAAGTCTTCCCTGGCCTTCCAACAAAAAATATTATTAGTTGTGCACCACTAGTCTTTAAAAAAATCATGGCTCGATATTTAGAGTCAAATACATTGTACCTTTGATGAAATTAGTGAGGCTAATGATCTTTGAAGTACTGCAAGTACTTAATATCTAGCATTTAAGTACCAATATGCTCAATTAAAACTTTATATTTCAACACTTCTTCCTTGACAAACAATTACTTAATATCCATATGTTTGGTACCTTTAGAGTACCTGCCATTTATGGTTAAGGAATTATCACAATATATCCTTAATGGTCAGAATTATCATAATATATCCTTAATGGTATATCTATTATGTCGACAATTTTTAGATCAAATATGAAATTCTTTAACTGTAATGCTTGATTTGTAGACCTCATAACATGCCACAAAATTAGCCTCTATAGTAGAAGAAGCAATGATGGACTCTTTTCTACACTTCTATGAAATTACTCCCTAGCCAACATGAACAAGTAGCCGAATGTGGATTTTCTAGAGCCCACACATCCAACAAAATCTAAATCCAAATAGTCTATCACCTCAAGATGTTTGGACCTCCTCTATGTGAGCTTGTAGTGCTTGGTGCCATGTAAATACCGAAGGACTTTCTTTGCACCTTTCAAATGATCTAATCTATGGTTGCTTTGATATCGGCCTAGCATCCCAACAACAAAACTTATGTCCAACTTAGTGCAGGTCTGAGCATATAACAGACTCCATACTACATATGCATGAGGAATGGATTCTACTTCTTTTTATTCCAAATCGTTCTTTGGACATTGCATTTCGCTGAATTTGTCCCCTTTTTGAACTAGTACAATATTAGTGGAGCATGTTTTCATTTGAAATCTTTCTAACATTTTATCAATATAAGTTTTCTAAGATGATCTCAACAGCCCATGTGATCTATTATGGAGTATTTCTATTCCAATCACATAGGATGCCTCTCCTATATCTATCATTTTAAAATTCTTAGGGAGATAACTCTTCATATCATGTGCCAGACCAATATCATTAGCAACAAGAAGAATGTCATCAACATATAAGATTAAAATAATGAACTTGCTCTCATTGACCTTCATGTAGATACACCGATTAACAATATTTTTTACAAAACCATATGTTGTAATGGTATTGTTGAACTTAAGATACCATTGTTGAAAAGCTTGTTTCAGTCCATATATTAACTTGTTCAATTTACACTCCAAATTTTCTTTCCCAGTGATCATAAAGCCTTCAAGTTGATCCATATAAACTTTTTGTTCTACATCTCTATTTAGAAAAGCAGTTATCACATCCATTTGATAAACCTTGAGATTATAATGAGCCACCAAAGAAGGTTTTGTAATAGTCAATGCTTATTCTTTGAGTAAAACCTTTGGCGACAAGTCTAACTTTATTATACCTTTTCATATTGCCTTTGGAGTCAAGTTTGGTCTTAAAAACCAATTTACAATGGATTTATTTTGATCCTTGCGGCAACTCTACTAAGTCCCAAACTTCATTGTCATCTATTGATTTGCTCGTGTTTCATTACATTGAACCACTTCTCTGAATAGTCACATTCCATGGCTTTTTTGAAAGTAGTTGGATCTATATTAATGCTCAAGTCACACTCATGTTCGAGAGAATAAACTATATAGTCATTTGAAATAGCTAATTTCGGACCCCTTCCGGACCTTCGTAATGCTATCTCAACTTGAACAACTTGTTCACTTAGAACATGTACACTATTAGAAGGTTCATTATTATGTTGGTTTTGTATTGTCATTTGTTGTTCTCATATGGTGTGTAACTGTGATACAGCAAGAGGGACGGCAAAAGAAGAAGTAAAAGCTGGAGATGTTTCTGCCAGAGTTTCTTGAATGTCCACTTTTTGTGGTTCCAAACTTCTACTAACTTGACCATTATCAATGAACCGAGCATTACAAAATTTAACTATTTTTTTACTATGGTTAGGACAATAAAATCTATGCCCTTTGATTTTTTTAGAATAACCAATGAAATAACCACTAATGGTCTTCGGATTGAGTTTTCTTTCATGTGGAATATATGCCCTTATTTCTATTGGGCAACCCCAAACATGGAGATGCCTTAAACTAGGTTTCATCCTATCCACAATTCATAAGGAGTCTTTTCAACTGCCTAACTAGGGACTCTATTTAGTAAATAAGTTGTTGTCTTTAATGCATTCATCTACAATGATGTGTACAATACTATAACTTAACATGCTCATAACCATATCTATAAGAGTACGATTCTACCTTTCAGCCTACGTATTGATGAGGTGTACTTGGCATTTTGTATTGAGTACAAATGCTTCGACCTTAAAATAACTTTGCAAATGGACCGAAATTTTGATAATTTTCATCAAATTTGCTATAATATTCATCAGTCCGGTTAGATCTCCCAACTTTAACTTTCTTGTTTAATTGTCATTCCACCTCATTGATGAATATCACTAAGACTTTCACTGATTGAGATTTTTCATATAGTAAATACAAGTAGCGATACTGTGAGAAGTCATCAATGAAGGTGAATAAATATTTTTTGCCATTCCATAAAGAAATGTCTAAAACACCACAAATATCAGTGTGTATTAGCTGAAGTGGTTCACTGCTTCTTATGGTGGGATGTTTGATATGTGGTTTGTTTGCTTACCTTCAATGCAACCCACACAAATATCTCAGTCATAAAATCAAAATGAGGTAAAATTTTACTTTTCACCAACCTCGTTATTCTTTCTTAAGATATATGACCTAATCTTTGATGTCATAATAAAGAAGAGTGTTC
The DNA here is from genome assembly GCA_033002965.1 of Piper betle. Classification (NCBI taxonomy): domain Eukaryota; kingdom Viridiplantae; phylum Streptophyta; class Magnoliopsida; order Piperales; family Piperaceae; genus Piper; species Piper betle. The sequence continues at coordinate 19,383 of JAURVB010013968.1, read as the reverse complement.
ATTATGTGCACTACGTTTAAGACCAAAATTATGTGTAACATTAAAGAGAGATTCAATAAAATTTTCATTAAGATTAAAACGATATAAACCAATGAACAAAGTCCTAAAACCATAATAATAATTTTGTTTGTATATGGAACATACATTTTGTCCAATGTTGAAATTAAAGCCCAAATCCTTCAAATTTCCAACAGAAACTAAATTACGACCACAATCGGAAACAAAAAGACTCCAGACCCAAACGACAACCAATATCCAGGATCAATCTATATGTCTCAATTCCCTTAATTTGTGCTTTCAATCTATTTCCCATACACAGAAACAATTTATTTTCATTTATGGTTAGGATCGAAAGGAATCTATATTTAACATTAGAATACATGAGTAATAGCACTAGAATCTAACCACTAAGTATTATTGGGCACCTTCATAAAGTTTGATTAAAAACATATTGAAATAATGCATGTATCTTTCTTTTCAAACAAAACTTTCCTTTATGGCCAATCATTCTGATGTGACCACTTTTCTTACATAAGAAGCATTTGATTTCGTTATAAATTTTCCCTCTTTCACATTAATAGAGGTTTCTCCTTCTTTTATTCATATTGGAACTGGTTTTTTCACACAAAGTAAAATGGGATGAGTGGTGTATCATCAATCTTCCTTCTTCTAGAATTAACATGGCTTTTATTTCTCGAAGATTGGTCATTGATGATGAAAGTGAATTAATGATGAGTTAACCTCTATTAGCATGGCCTTTATTTTAATTTTATGGTGCTGTAGTTCATGACAAACTCATAAGAGAATTAATGATGAACTGGACAATGAAGGACTTATTCACATCCATGCCCATCGTTGTTAGTCTTTGCAACCAGATATTTCATTAATGTTATATGATCATGAATGGGTTGTGGCCAATCAAATTTCATTGTCATCAATTCAATCATGATTGTTCCTATAATTGACTTATCAGTTATGTCTGATTGTGCATGATCCTTAAGTTTGGTCACGAGTTTCTTCTGCACTGTTGATGTTGGGCATCGATGACTTGACATTTTCAGCCACGGTCATTTTCATTAAGTTTAAGGCCAACCCATTTGACCATTCTCAACTCTCAAAATAAGACTTCAACACGGGAACTGGTTTCGATAATGGCTGCATGCTTATCATTAATTAATGCTTCATCTAAGTGCAGTACACCAAGTTGAAATTGGATTTGTTCAGACTATGTAGCATAGTTGAGCCCCTTAAACTTAACCAATCCATTTACTGGACCAAATCGTGTTTATGACTACAAAATAATAATACGTGCTAACTTATTAATGTTTTTTGTTAAATTAATGGATTCAAAAATTGCTATGTATAATAAGTTCACCTTTGGGTGATCCCTAAAATACAATTTTAACAAAATGGATGCTAATTAAAGAAATTTAACCGACAATCAATTATCCCCACATTATTATGAACATTATCTTTGGATAAACATACACATTAATTGAGTATATCAAAATGTCCCTTTTATTTCATTAATTAAAATCCAATGACCCACTTTTGGGTGACCTCCTAGCACTTAAATTAATAATTTTAATTGTTCAAAGTAAAAATATTAATTTAGCACCACTACAAGAACAATTGAAAATAATGCGGTTATTGAAGTTTTCTAAGCCAGGCCATTTTGGTGACTAACAAGCTTATATTATTTAATAATTATTTAATCAATAAACTTTAATGTATATTAAAATACACCGTTAAATATTTAATCTTTCCCAAGTCACGCTACTTTGGTGACTAATAGGCTTAGGTAAATAAATATTTAATTGTAACATTTATATGTATCAATTTCATGCATTAATAATGTAGTAATCAAATATGAATAACAAATTCAGTCAAACAATAAGTCTTTTATTGGGCCGACTAATTGCTCACATGGGTATACTAAAATTGTCACACAATTATTATAATTGCCACATGTGCATATATAATTCTATTGAGCATTGACACACACCATTTGGGCCGGATAATATTGGCATGAATTACATACTATCGATTGTCAATGATGTAACTAATTTCTAGATGTGACTAACTAATAATATCACCCCTCGTACTCACTGTAATGATGTTCAATAATGAACATCATTAATAGATAAAGCATGAAATAAAATTACCAATTACAAATTATGTGTAATAGTAAATAAACCTAATCTATAACAAGGCTCTAATGGCCACATGAATTACTTAATGCAATTATATTTAAACAATTCTTACTAATAAAAATTCCTTAGAAATTATATGAATAAAATATAAAACTTAATTGAAAGCGTAGCTTATTCCATACTTCAACGCTGAAAAAAATATAAGAGATGTCTTTTCTTCTTTCCGGTACTTCTTCGATGGTTTCAAAATGTGCTTTTTATTTGAGTTAGTACTCTATTTATAGGGGAAAGATAAGTGTAGCACATAGCCCGAGACTAGGTTCGTTCAATTACATAGCATTATAATCATGACTCAAACCAAAACTTTCATTTCTTGTGAACTAAACAAATTTAACTTATTATTCATTATTAGATTGATTAATAAATTTTATAAATGTGCACCAATAAAAACTTGAGATACTATGTTTGCTTCATCAAGTACATCAAATCCAATTATTTCAATAGATTAAACTATGTTTATGTTATTCATTCAATCAATTATATGGTTCACAAATAGAGATTGAGAAAGCAAACAGCCAAAGACTGGTTACCGATAGTTTATTTTCCTTTAAACAAATATTTGTGCAAAAACATTTTATAGTAAAACATGGCACATAAAGGAAATAAATATAAATTAGATTATATAGATTTTGTGCAAACACATCGATTCATTGACCAAAAAGATTAAACATAAAATCCAAGATTCAAAATACAGTCTAACCAAAAGGCTTGCCATTGGTAGACTTGCTTTGCCCACAAACTAGGAATTGAAACAATAAAGAAAAAAATATTGTCCTCGTCTATGATCAGGTAAAATTTTGGCATCTTTCCAATTTCCAAATGAGACTCCACCTGATCAAGAAGAGTAAGCAAGGGCTTCGTTTTCCTTCCTTCCCAAAAGGAAGCGAGGGGAGTTGCATAGGCAGGTGGTGATGGCAGCTAGATCTGCTGCCTTGTCCATGAAAGCCTTAGTCGTTGTCTTGTCCATGAAAGCCATAGTCGTTGTCTTGTCCATTAAGGGGTTGGTTGTACACCATGCTTACTGATGAAAAGCAAGAGAAGCAAGGAGGAAAGGTGACTGCAAGAAGGAATTAGATCTACTATTTGTTGAGATGTTAATAAAAAAAGTTTGGCTTCGAGAGGGAGAATACGGACAGGACGTCAAATGTCAGGCAGGGAGAATTATCATGGGTGTTTTCAGTCTCCGCAACCCATCTCAAAATGCCAAGTGGTGCACTTCAGTAAAGGCGTGCCACCAATCGGCGTTAATAATATCATCCACAACCTCATCCTCAAAGCCTTTCAGACCATAGGAATATATAATACTCAATAAATAATTAATTTTTTGGCCTGTAGGGTAACGACAAGTTATAAGATCTAAGGGCTGGCCGGTGGGCATTCAGTTCATCGTGGGAGCGGTTATGTGATTAGTGTTGTTTGAGTGTATTGTAAACGTGTGTTAGATTAGGGGAAGAAAATAACAATCAATTGAAAAAATGGAGCACTATTTATTTCATTATTGATAATAAAGTTGCTCCAATCACAACAGCCAAATGTTGCATTACATTGCAGCATTCTAGCACTTGCAGAAGCAATACCGTCTGTTGTCCTTAATCACACATTGGCCATCTTTATTGCATCCATTTTGGCAACTCACTGTACACTGATCATGCATGGCCGGCGATGTGGGGTCACACAAAGGTTCTTCATAGTACGTGCAACACTTGGCTGTGGTAGGGAATGCAACAGAAAGAGAACCTATAGTAGAGGCAACTATCATGAAGCATAATTGCTCTTCAAGGACTAAACAATAACTTCAAGGAAATGAAACTGTGCTCTAGTGAATTACCTGCCATAAGCAAGAACATGAAGAGGAAAGTGATGCCCGTCACTCCAGCTTTGGTCATTTTGATGATCTTTATGGTAAATAAACCTCTACAATAATTGGCTTATCAAAGTAAATTTAATAGGCTTGTGAATAATAAAGCTATGTAATATGAAAACTTAATTAAATATACTTAATATGTACCTCGAAGCCGAATATGATAATTAGATGTCCTCACAAACCAAACACTTTACCAAAGCCCTTCTCAACTTTTTGGTACTTAAAGTTAGTAGGAGTTCTATTTATAGACAAAAGATGAGACTTCTCCCTGATCTTATCTTAAATGATCCATATCTTGTAGGATCACAAATTTGGTTTAATTCAATGCTCTGAGTATTTATTAAAGAAATTATACATAGATATACAGAATACTTAAAGTTAGAATTACATAGATTAATATTAAGCATCTTTTTAGTTCACATTTATTTTCCTATAATTTATTTTCTTACGAGAAGATGTAAGGTTAAGAATTATCAGGAATTCTTACCTAAAGTTTAAATACACAACCATATTGATATTCTTTAAACCTTAAATATATAACCATCAAAGTAAATAATAAATGATTTTGGTACCATAGATCCAAGATATCCAAAATTCATGTATAAAGATTTGGTTAGATGTTCTCAAATAACGGATGTATATAATAGACATGTCCAACAATCACACAAATTTGGTTCAATGTTTTCAATAGTGGGCATATCTGAAAACTCATTGATTGAACTGAATCAACTTTCAATGTGGTACGTAATCAAAGTTTGCATGGAAAATTTGTCTTGAATGGTTGTGAACCGAATCATAGACTGTGCACATATTCAATTAGTAATCTGTTTATATCAGTCCAATACTCCCAATATAGTTTATTGAAAATGTATTATTATTAAAAAAGATGGTTTAAAAATAAATTTTACTCTTTTCTAATATATCACCCATTGGATTGCAAGTTTAATTTGGATTTACTAGCTCATGTTCTTAGCTTACTACATGTGTAACGTAACGACATTTTCCAGTTTAGCTTTACTTGATTTTATTTTTTCTATTGTTGTTTCGTCCTGACACGTGTTTAAACCCTTTCAGATCTAAAGTAGGTTAAATATAAGAAGAAGGATGATATTAGTGTGAAGGCGGATAGCTATTTTACGATAGTGAAATAAATCAAGAAGTTTAGGCAAAAAAATAAAGAAAGACTTTGAAAAAATGAAAATGAAAAATAATGAAAAAAGTGTGTGCAAGTTGTGCTTATAACTGGTTAATTTCAGTGTTTGCGATGAAAAGAAAAGAAATTTGGCAAGTAAATTGAATTTTGAGTTGATGAATTATAACAATCCAATTCGGCCGGAGGAACCGACCGAATTTTGATATTATAATTTAGAAAACTATTCATTGGATTGCTAGCATACAAATTTTTGGAAGCGGATCTTAACGCTTACGGAGGCTTAAGATGGTAATCTTACTAGGTTTTTATACAATGCATGCTGATCATACTACCATAAGAAGACTGTTACACTTAAGGTTCCTAATATAAGCACTCTGATTCACTGGAGAGGCAACAACTCCTCGATAACAAAAAGGGTGAATTTACAGATGCAATAATCACTGTCAGTTATATGAGGGCAACACCCTAATGCAGCTACAAAGTTGAACCTTTCATAATGTGAATGTATGATCCGGTTCTTACATTTAGTTTCAACCTTTAAGCTAGGTAATTTATTCTCAGATGATACTGATCTTGCATAAAATACTAGTATAAAATTGCTTAACAATGACTGAAACTTAGTGATTGTAAAATCTAGCCATCTGCCTAAGGGTTTTACTATCGGTCGGTTGTTATCCGAAACCGGTTAGTATGGTCCAGTCCTTCTTGTTGTGGTCTGTGTAAGGTATGGTCTATGTTTTGCTGGCCTCAGCCTCCTTTAGTGCTTGGTACACTTGTTTGGATGCTACATGCATAGCCTTTTTATGTTTGGTCCAGTCGAGTCGTATATAGTTAGATGCTAGGACCATGTCCTTTGCATGTCTTTTGTGTGCTTGGAATGCGTTTGATAACGTTTCAAATTGTCGTAACCCCCTTTGGGACCTGCATTGTAATTCTCGAGGTTGGCCCAATCTCTTTAGGGTAAAAACCTTCAATTTTTGGGTTTTGAGCAACCCAGCTCATACTTCTTTAGTTAATCCAACTTATACCTCTTTAACTGACCCAACCCATACCTCTTTCTATAATCTAACTCATATCTCTTTAGGTATGACACCCATACCTATGACATCACCAAGCCAACCACCCTTTCTTTTATAAAACACATCCCTTCCTAACCTCCAATGACCTTCTTCTCCTCTCCATGGCCTTCTTCTTCCTCCTTGGAGTTCCTGGCACCCTCCTTCACCTATCTAGCATCTTGGAGTTCTAGGTTTTTCGGTTGGATGCATCAAAAGACCTCCCCTTAGTCTTCCATCTGCTAGTTTCAGGTTTGTGCTGCCTTTGCTGCTTGTTATTTGATATGTATTGCTTGCATTTTTTTTGCTTTCATATTTATAATATTTTTAGAATATATATATGCTTGTTAGGATAGTTTTGAGGAATCATTTATCTTATATGGCTGTGTAAATAAATAGATATTCTTTTTATAATGTACGAAGGTCATTGATATGCACTATTTCAAAATAAAAATCATATCTTGGCACTTTGATGTTACATTTGCACGATTCTTATATTTTTACACTCATAACATGTAGATATTCAACTTTTATGTTTGGTTATTTACCAGCCATGCCCTAGAATTTGCATATATGAGGGTAAAATATGAGGAAAGGTGACAACTTTCATAATTATAGTAGCATAAGCTCCCATATCTCCAATATTCACTCTGTAGCCTTATAGGATCTGTTGATTCACAACATGTCATTTTGTTCATGGTGATGTTAGGAATTTGTGGTAAAATTTTAAGCCTAATCTAACCACTAACTAATTATAAATATCACTCCGAAGTACAGCTTCTGTTTGTTGTGTTGTTTGTGACTATGAGCATAATCTGTGTTTCTATTATATGTTAAGCTAAAAATTTTAAGTTAATAGAATTTGCTAAAAATGTATGATGCTCTTCGATGTGTCTACTTGAAATATATAAATTTGGGGAATAGGTAAAAATCATCTATATATGTTTTGGAGGTATTTACCTGGGCAGTGTAAAGATGGAGGGTGAAAACCCTAATTTTTTCACTCTGGCTGCAAATTAGCTTAAAATTAGTTAATGGTGTTGGATTTGAGTGAAACCATAGCTTACACTATGTCTTAGTAACACCATGACAAATTTTGGGTCCATTTAGGTAGGTTCCCAATTTTAGTTGTGAATTTCTAAGTTGTTTAGGTCTAGATAGCTATAGAAATAGCTCATTCAATGGCCCAACTTGTAAAATCCACTTAGCCCTATTTGCAAAGTAAATTGAAGCAAACTCAAACTGGGCTTAAGCTTCATGTGTTAGCTGACTAGGTCCACCAAGCCTAGCCCATTTGGACTCCTCTAGCCCATGAATGAACCCTTACAAAATTAGTACGCTGCCTAGGAACACTATTCCATCACCTTAAGTTTAAGATCCAAACTCTGCACTTATTCTATGAAAACAAAGCATGATGTCTGTCTTAAGGCTCTACGAAGGGTTGACATTTGCTTCTGTAAAGTCTGTACTCTATAACTCAACAAGTAGATTCCAAATTATAATATCGTGATTTGGTCCATCCTTTCAGGCCGAATGACGTGTTAGAACTTGGTATCAAAGCCAACCTCTTGGGCTGTTAAGGCAGAACACTTTCAAAATGCATGTATTGTACACGCGTGTTGTATGTTGTATGGTCTGCCTATATGATATGTTGTATTCGCGCATGTTGGCTATTCTAGTTAAGACCCCCCCCCCACCAGCCTGAGCTGATCCACAGCCTAGCAGGCAGATATGTCTTTATGTGTATTTTCACTACCCTCCCTTTTGGTGCTTCCAACAGACAGTTTGTGCGAGGCAATTTGAGAGCTACAGTTCGTATGTGTCAGTTAGTCTATGGTTAGTGTTAGTGGTCAGATAGTTTGAGTAGATTGTAGGTGGACGCTGAGGTAGAGTGCCACTATGCCACAGGCCTTCCACGGGTAGGAGATCGCCATCACCCATGTGAGGGCGGGCGGTGGATCCCTAGACAGAGCTAATTAGGGTCCTGCGAGTGGAGCAGCAGGTCCTAAGGACAGAGTAGACTAGAGCCATGGATGACTAGCAGTGGTCTCGTGAGGAGATAACTAGGCTATTGGATACAGTCCAAGAGATGGCCTTAGCCATGGCCAGACTAGAGAAGAACCAACAGGGGCAAAGACACCTGTTGAGGCCTTTGAGCTAGAGCGAGTACCACCACCACTATTGCAACCAGCTCAATATACCCATATTCCACTAGTACAGCAGACTGTAGGGCTGTATGAGACTCCTAGGGATGCTAGTAGGAGTTCCGCTCTCAAGAAAGATTGGCAGTTAGGTGGAGACAGCTAAACCCCATTATTTTGTTGTTGGTGAGGGCTCAGGCAATCAGGGCCCTGAGCAACCCCATCACACCAAAGAGCACTGGAATGTTTAGTGATTCCTAATGAACTGGGTTTTCTGTTATATGGGAGGGTATGCCCGTAGAGGAGTGCCAATCTAGGTTCCTTATGATGGAGATGTTTGCCTTGAGTAGCTTCACATCAGAGAGGGAGAGTGTAACACCCTGATTTTGGTTCACCTAAGAACCGAATAAAAAATATTATGATCGAGTCAAATCATGTTTAAAGTTGTCTGTTGGTACACGATCAATGAAATAGATCGAAACAACCACCTTGGTGTCATGAGAATGGAAGACACTGTTCAATATGCATCAAAACAAATCGTATATAAATAAAAGCAAAAAGCAAATAATAGTGCTGAGCTTAAGTGTGTGTAATGTTTATCTATCCTCCCACCAAAGTCGACTCAGGAATTGCAAAACCTACATATATTATATGAAAAACGTTAGTAATGAATGTTACGTGGCAAAAATAACAGTTAAGTTAGTGCCACAAATTTTGGACATGTACTATATTACGCATTACCCTTATACACCACACTACCTCAGGATTTGAAGGAGTACTAGTGCGATTCATTCATATCTCCATACTGCTCACTCTCTTATTCGTGAAATCTATAAAAAAGTGCATACTCATGTAATGGGCTTGGGAAAGAGGCTTGTATTATATATTTCTGGAGCTTCAGTTCGAAAACCAACAAGAGATCCATCCTTGTAGTTTTATTAAACTTGTGTAGAAATAGGACAAAATGACCCGACATTAGAGGGATCCGATAAAACACCACCAGTGTCACACTTCATTTAAAACATGATTAAACTCTACACAGAGGGAGTCAAGCAGAGAGGGAGAGTCCTATGGATCTGTGGCCCAAGCTCCAAGAGTATCAGCACACTATAGTGAGGTCGGACTCTGAAACATACATCGAAACCCACTACTAAGTAAAATAATAGCATCTCTATATGATGCATACTCGTGGTGTGTGCTCATATCATCAATAGATCCTAATAATAAAACCAGTGGTAACAAATCTATAACTAAACATGTGACACAAAAATTGAGACATAATAATAATAAATAATAAATTAATAAATAAACAAGAAAATACACTCATGGATAATTAGATAAATAATAAATACACAAACATGAACAATACTCTAATCATAAAATAATAATATAATTATAGTATATAAATATACGCGCAAACACTAGTAAATATCAATATATACTTGTGTTAGCAAACATATAAATAGATACACAAACAAACATACAATGCATAATAAAATACAAATAAATAATAATATACGCATAACAAACAAATATATATATATATATATATATATATATACAATTTAGTAATCTTGAATATTAATAATATCATAGACATACAATAAAACAATGCATAATTAAATACAAATAAATAATAATATACACATAACGAACAAATATATATATATATATATATATATGTATACATATACAATTTAGTAAACATAATAAAACTAATATTAATAAGTAAATATAGTATTAATAATAAAAAATAATCATGTAAACATTCATCATATACGATAAACATATAATAAAAATAAATAAATAATAATAAGCAAATAAATAAATAAATAAATAATAAATAAATAAAAATAATCATAACATTTAATCATGCTAAATAAAGTGAATATGCATCACAACTAACGTGGAGGTTTTCGAATTACCGAAACGGTGCAAGAATGGATGAAAACGATCCGAAAATGAGTTGAAATGGACCAAACTAAGCTAAACTAGACCAATCCGAATGCCCGATCATGGTTAACTGAAAAATGGGCTGGGTTGGATGGGTAGACAATGAACTGGATGGGTGGACTCGGACATGGGTTGGTGGACGTGAGTGTAGGCAAGTGAACGTGGATGCAAGCAAGTGATCTGAGCATCCGACAACTTATTACTATGGGGCCGATTTGAGCATCCGACAACTTATTACCTAGTGGGGCCTACATATGGGTATATGCACTATACCTATGGATAGAATGATCAGATCGAGACCGTCCAAAGTTGAAACCGACTTAAGTCGTAAAAGTGACTATATAGGTGGGAATCAAGGCAAAAAGGTTAAATTGGCCTTAAACCATGAACTCAATCAAGTTGGACCCAAAGGGGCACAATCGAGTGATCTGTAAATTCTTATGTTGCATGCAAATGGAATACCCAGAAAATTCCAAATAGTTGACAAACGCTACAAGTGCCTAGAGTTAGGCCCAAAATTCTGGTTAACTTATAAAAACCATATTTATACCACGTGTATACACTGATAACTCATGATGTACTGTATCATATGCATGTCGGGCATACTTTGCCTCCATAACATGCTCATAAGGTAATCTAGGCCTCATACTTATATTCTTAAAATTATTTTGGCTCACGCTCGCTTGAACCAACTCAAGAATGGCCCAAACGGGTCAAACTATAAGCAAGAAAACCCTTAACTGAAGTTGGGGTTTTACAACATCTCATCCTTATAAAAATGTTGTCCGGAAAATTTCTCACATTAGCTACGATCAAAGCACTCAACAGAAGATGTCTTCTCCTTGGACTAACTCCTAGGGTCACTACAAACTATGGGGACTAAGATGTAATGATTTCAACTGGCAAAACCTAAGCTCACCCCTAAGGGTCTACTGGGTAGTGGATCAGGTACTCTAGAGTATAACAGGGTACTAGTTTGAAGTATATCAAGAAAAATTATATTGGGGTGAGGTATGCCACCTAACATCTATCCATATCTCCCTGATCCTCATCAATATGACAGGTCAACTATGTTGTAAAACCTAGAAAAAAATAATTAGGTTATTTATTTAGGGTTTTGTAAATCTTTAAACGAACCATAGACAATATTTAATTAAATTAATTTTTAAGAATCAATATCATAAATTATCAATTAAAACTTTTAGAATACCGGTACAATAGGTATTTATGGATAATTTTAAATAGGTTTTATTTATTAAAATTTTGGGATTGAGAATTGTTAGTGCAATTTAACACTAATTCGCTTTAACTCAATAGTAAATTTTTTGACTTTTCGTTATCACACAAATAGTTGGTGTTTAATATATTTATGCCTGATTACAATTTTTTTTATAAAATTTAATGTACTGACTTCTTGAATTCTACACTTATTCTTCTATATAAAGGAGAATTCAAAGTAGATATCATGTTAAATTAAACATCATTTTCATAGTTTGTGAGCATATTTGGCTTACAAAGGGAAAGCTTTAAAGAAGTTTAATTTTATATTACGATCGTGTGTCGTGGGCTTTAGCAAAGTTCCAAGTCCGCATAATTACTTTAAATGTTATATATTCTTATTTGGGAGTCCTGGTCGACCTAAGCCCACATTCAACTCACCAAGCACCAAGCGCGACCGGGGTCAAAACTTGGCTCGGTCCGACATGGAGCAGCACCTTGAAAATTCTTAAAAGGATTTAATACTTGCCCCCATGTCGAAAGGGGTGACAAGGCACATTGGCGCAAGATGACTCATTGTGCCCTTGAGATACCGAAAAGGTCAGTTAATGGCAAACATCGGTAACTACAGGCCGAGGGCTACATACGTAGCTGAATGGGCGGCCACACTCCCAACATAATAAGAGCTTGGCATAGGCTCATAATCATTAAAAATTTTCAATTCAGATGTTGTGGAATATATTAACTTGTTTCTTGTAATTATATGACTTAGTGTTTTTTATCACTAATGGAGAATTGCCTCCACATGGGTGACCATGAAAGGATGGTAGAGTCGGGACAGCTGGAGGACTTTGTTATTTGACTTTTGAATTTTCTTATTTGTTATTATACTTTTAGATTGTTTGCTTGATAGTGGGATTTCGGTTCGGTTCAAGGGGCTTAGATTATTTTGAGTATCTGTTATATTAAATTTTATGTCATGGGCTTATTTTAAAAATCTTAAAAATTAATAAAAAATTAATTTGTGAGACACTTAGTTTTATATAGTAACAGTTGGCTCGTGGCTCGAAATGGGCTGGTCATTACAAGTGGTATCAGAGTTGTGTTTTCTACAGAACCATACAAATCAATCATTACCTTGCTAAAGGCCTAAGAGTACACAGTCCAAAGGGTATTTCTTCTATATGAGAATTAATCATTCTTTTATATATATTAATTTTCAATTTTTTAGATGGTAAATGAGCGTATATGAGATGTGACACTTATGTGTCATGCTAAGTGCACGTGACACTTAAACCAATGAGTGTATATGAGACGCCTTTACAATCAGAGGTGTTATGTAGGTAGTATGGGTGGTATGGGATACATATGCAATATGAATGACAGTGTCATAGGGTAGTGTGCCCCACTTTAGCTATGCATATGAGTGGCAATGCTTAAATTGAGAAAAAAAGATTGTAAATTGTGATCTTTCTAAAATGAATTTTTTAAGAAAATGTGAAGATATTGAAATAACTTCTATAGAGCTAGATACAAGTATACCAACGCATAAGGGATGAAATTCGTAAGATAGGATAAGAAAGATGTTAGATGAATGAGTAATTTTCTTCTTATGACCATATTATATTTTCGAGGACGATAATTCCCAGGTGGGGAGATTGGAAAACCATATAAAAAAATATAGGTTGTTTTATTTATGGCTTTTGTAAATCTTAGAATGAGCCATAAATAATATTTAACTAACTTAATTCTTAAGAATCAATATCCTAAATTATTAATTATAACTTTTTGAATACCTGCACAATGATATTTGTGGATAATTTTAAATAAATTTTATTCATTAAAATTTTGGGACTGGGAATCGTGAGTGCAATTTAACACCCATTCGCTTTAACTCAATAGTAAGTGTTTTGACCTTTCATTATCACACAAATAGTTGGTCTTTAATATATTTATGTATGATTACATTCTTCTATATAAAATTTAATGTAGTAACTTTTAGATTTCTACACTTATTCTTCTATATAAAGGAGAATTTTATTGATGTTAGATGAAACATCTTCTTAATAATTTGTGAGCATAAATGGCTTATAAAGGGAAGGCTTTAAAGAAGTTTCATTCATATTAGGATTGTGTGTCGTATCCCTAAACAAATTTCCAAGTCCATATAATTACTTGAACTGTTATATATTCCTATTTAGTAGTCTTGGTTAGCCTGAGTTCACATTTGACCACTATACGCCTAGCACAACCGGGATCAAAGAATTTGCTCAGTCTGACATGGGGTAGGACCCACCCTTAAAATTATATATTCTTATTTGGGTGTCTTGGTTGGCCTGAGCCTACATTCAACCACCATGCGCCGAGCGCAACCAGGATCAACGAATTGGCTCAGCCTGACACAAGGTAGCATCCACCCTTAAAATTATATATTCCTATTTGGGAGTCTTGGTCAGCCTAAGCCTACATTCGACCACCAAGAGCCGAGCGCAATCAGGGTCAAAAAATTGGCTCATTCCGACACGGTGCAGCACCCACCCTTAAAATTATATATTCCTATTTGGGAGACTTGGTCGACCTGAGCCTACATTCGACCACCATGCACCGAGTGTAACTAGGGTCAAAGAATTGACTCAGTCTAACACGGGGCAGCACCCTTAAAATTATTCAAAGATTAAGGGGTGACAGGGCGTAATAGCGCATGACGACTCATTATGCAATTGTGGCACCGAGAGGGTGAGTTATTGGCAAACATCAGTAACTATAGACCGAGGACTACATAGCATGTGCGTGCATACATGGTATTGTAGCTGGATGGGTGGCCACCCTCCCAGCATAATAAGAGCTTGGCATAGGCTCATAATCATTAAAAGATTCAAATTTAGATGTTGTGGAATATATTAACTTGTTTCTTGTAATAATATTACTTAGCGTTTTTATCACTAACACAAAATTGCCGCAACAAGTGTGACCATGGAAAAATGGGTAGAGTTGGGACAGCTAGAGGACTCATTTATTTGACTTTTGAATTTTCTTATTTGTTATTATACTTCTCGATTGTTTGCATAGTAGTGGCATTTCGGTTCGGTTGATGGGGCTTACATTATTCCATGCATCTATCATATTAATTTTATGTCATGTGTAACACCACGATTTCGGTTCACTTAAGAACCGAATTAGAAATGTTACAATCGAGTCTAGTCATGCTTAAAGTTGTTGGTCGGTAAGACTCGATCGATAAAATAGATCGAAACAACCCGCTTGGTGTCATGAGAATGGAAGATGTCGCCGCAAAATATACGTCAAAACACATCAAATATAAATAAAATCAATAAAGTAATAACTGTGTTGAGCTTAAGTGTGTGTAGCGTTTATTTGTCCTCCCACCAAAGTCGACACAGAATTTTCAAGACCTACATATATTATATGAAAACCGTCAATGACAAATGCTACTAGTCCAAAAAATAACAAATACATACTCGCGAATGGGTATTCCATTACCCACGAAAACTTATGAAACATCAAGATTGCCTCACACTAGGCGGTAAGCAAACATACTTAAGCAAGTATTGGCTAGCATGTGTGGCTAATAATTATATTCATACATACAATGCTTACGCCTTCACATCTTCCATATTACCCGCCATGGTGCTCAAGTGGCAAAAGGAACAGTTAAGTTGTGCCACAAATTTCAGATGTCCTACATTACGCAGTACTATCATACACCACACTACCTCATGGTTTGAAGGAGTACTAGTGCGATTCACACATAACTCCATACCACTCACTCTCTTATTCATGAAATCTATACAAAAATGCGCGTACTTATATAATAGGCTTAGGAAAGAGGCTTCTATTATACATTTTTGGACCTTCAGTTCAAAACCAACAAGGGATCTCATCCTTGTACTTTTATTAAACATGCATAGAAAACACAACTAAATGGCCCGACATCGGAGGGATGCAATAAAATGCTTCTGATGCCATCCTACGTACAAAACACGATTAAACTCGACATGCAAGGAGTCAAGCAGAGAGGGAGAGTCCTACAAACCTATGGACCAAACTCCAAGCACATTATGACATCTATGTTGATCTCAGACTCCGTAACCTATATTGAAACCGACTGTTAAATAAAATACTAACATCTCTATATGATGCATGTTCGTGGTGTGCTCATATTATCAATACATTCTAATAAAGAAAACAATGCTAACAAACCTAGAACTTAACATGTGGCGTGCAAATAGAGACAAAATAATAAATAAAAAATAAATAAATAAAGAAGGAAATACACTCATAGATAATTATATAAATAATAAATACATGAACATAATTAATACTCTATTCATAAAATAATAATATAATTGTACTATATAAATACAGAGGCAAATACGAGTAAATATCATATATACTTGTCTTAGTAAACACATAAGTAATTAAATAATTAATAAATAGTAAATAATAATTCAATAAATAAATAGTTAAAATTAATTAATCATAAATAATAATAATATCATCATTATCCAATATCAAATACATAATTAATACAAATAAATAATGACATACATATGAACAGACAAATAGATAAATAAACAAATACACACACACAGTATATAGTATATATATATATATATAAATAATTGAAATACTATGGTGCGTTGCTGAACGAGAGCCGTTGGATCAAAATCGAGTGGCTCTCATTCATCCACCCATTTTTTCAGATCTTGAGGCCCGATTACCCACTCGACCCGCCCGACCCGCCTCACCCGCCTGACCCGCCCGAACCGAATATCCTACCCGCGACCCCGCCACCACCTGTCGTCGCAGCCTCGCCCCCTGCCGGCAGCCCTGCCCTCCACCCCTCGCCCCGCACCCGGCCACCGCCTGCCGCCGTGGTCCCCGCCCTCAGCCGTCACCCTGCATCCACCGCCAACACCCCCCTCTCCGCCAATACCCGATTTGCGCCCCTTCGCCCACCGCCCGTCCTTGGTTGGCGCACCCCCCACCCCCTCCGCCACTACCCGGGGACCACGGGGGCAGGCGATGGCCGGGTGGGGGGGGTGGAGGGCGAGGGCCGCCGGCAGGGGCAAGGCCATGGCAGCAGGCGGTGGCGCGGTCACGCAGTCGAGGCAGGATGTCCAGTTCGGGCGGGTAATCGGGCCTCCAGATCTGAAAAAATAGGAGGATGAATGACAGCCACTGGATTTTGATCAAACAACTCTCATTCAGTAGTGCATGGTGCGTTGCAAAAACTTGCAGCGCACCATAGCACTCATATATATATATATATATATATATATATATATACACATAGACATACACACACACACATATACAAAATTTAGTAAACATAAATACGACTAATATTCATAAATAAATATATCATTAATAATAATAAGCAATCAGATAAACATGCATTAGAATCAATAAATACACAAATAATAAGAAATGAATAATAATAATTATTAATTAATTAATAAATTAGATAATTTATAAAAAAAATAATCATAATTATCCAAACATGGTAAATCATGTGAATATGCACGCAAACTAGTATAGAAGTTTTCGAAATACCGAAAATTGTGCAAGAACGCACAAAAACGGTCCGAAAATGAGTTAAACTAGACCGAACCGAACTTAACCAGACCATTTGAATGAGCTGAACCAGCCCGGTCTGGGTTATCTAGAAAATGGGCTGGGTTGACTTGGTGGACATGAAAAAGGGCTCGGACTATACATGGACATGAACACCTGGCAGACTCGGCATGGCCATGCAGACGTGACATGGGTAGGCCGGTAACGGGTCAAACAAAGGGGTGGCGGTGCCCATCATTGGAGAATGCTGACAGCGGCGCGACTGGGATTGCCCCCGTCAGAATTGATGAAGGGGGCAAAGGCGGAGCTGTTGGTTGTGTCGATCGGAGGAATGTGACCACAGGCTGGCCGGAAAATGGCCAAGAAAAGGGCTACGACAGAAGCGATTGCGCCCACGGCGGTCGTCGTGGGTTATCTCAAAATGTATATCTAGGCAATATGAAACTGTGGGGGTGGTCGGACTAGCCAATGGTCGCTCGCCGGCACCAGAAAATGGTCCGAAAGGGTGGCGGCAGTGGCGGAAAACGACACTGAAAACATAGTAGCCAGCGGCTACTACGGTGGCTCCCAAGGCAATGGTGGGTACGGACTGGTAGTCGGTTGCAAGATGGTCACGGCCGTACAGATGGTGTAACGACCCACCCATTCTGAGCCACGAGCCAAGTATTACTATATGAAACTAAGTGTGTTATAAATTAATTTTCTATTAATTTTCAAGATTTCAAATAAAACCATAACAATAAATTTAATATACAAATGCTTGGAATAATCTAAGTCCCATGAACCGAACCAAAATCCCACAGCCATGCAAACAATCTCGAGAAAAAATAGTCTGATAATAAAGTCCTCCAGCAATCCCGACTCGACCTATCCTTTCATGCTCATACTTACAGAGGCAATTCTGTGTTAGTGATAAAAACACTACGTTGTATAATTACAAGAAATAATTAATATATTCCACAACATCTAAATTGCATCTTTTAGTGATTATGAGCCTATGCTGAGCTCTTAATATGCTGGGAGGGTGGCCGCCCATCCATCTACAATCCCATGTATGCGCGCACATGCTACATGGCCCTTGGCGTGTATTTATCGATATTTGCCATTGACTCACCCTCTTGGTATCACAAGTGCATAATGAGCCGTCTTGCACCACTGCGCCCTATTTCAGCATGGGGGTAGGTTTTTAATCTTTCACGGGGTACTGCCCCATGTCAGATTGAGTCAATTCATTAACCACGGTTGCGCCCGGCTCATGGTGGTCGAATATGAACTCAAGTCCACCAAGACTTGCACATAGTAATTTTCTTAAGGGTACTACCCTGTGTCGGACTGAACCAATTCTTGGACCCCGATTGTGCTCGGTGCATGGTGATCAAATGTGCAGTCAGGCCGACCAAGACTCCCAAATCAAAATATATAACATTTCAAGTAATTATACGAACCTGGAATTGTAATGTGGCACCCGCAATTATGACAAATGATCCTAATATGAATGTAATTTCTCTAAACCCAAATGTGCTCACAAGCTATCTAGAGGGTGTTTCACATAACATCAGAACTCTCCTTTATATAGAAGAATATTTGTGGAATTCAATAAGTCATTATATTAAATTTTATTAGTATGTGTGGAATTTAAGAAGTCACTACATTAAATTTTATAGAAAAGAACATTATCACTCATAACTGTAACGACCCGCCATTTTTCATGATAATATTGTGGGCCTAACTGGCTAGGTGTTACTCAAAATTAAAGCAATTATGTCACAAGCAATTATGTCAAACATTATTAGAAATCATAACTTATAATAAAATCCCACAGTCTTGGACCGTTTCCCAGCAGCCACACTTATTCCTCAATTAAATAACAAAAAGGAGTCCTCATACTACTTTGCTCCATGCTCTAGTTGTCAATCATCTAATCTCGGATCTGCACACCTGCGGAGGCAATTCCGCGTTAGTGATTACAACACTAAGTAGTATAATAGATAAAACAAACAAGTACATTCCACCATTTTCATATATTTATTTTAATATGCGGTGGAGCGATTCCGCTATACTCCAAAACAATGCGGAGGAGGTGTCCGCCGTGATCCGCACACCCTGGCCGTAGCCTTTTTATGGGGAGGCTACCACTACCGTCTCCAGTGCCAGTGCCTCGCACACCCCGGCCGTAGCCTTTTTGTGG
>JAURVB010013967.1:0-122038 GCA_033002965.1 Piper betle | reverse complement strand
TTCCGGGTCTTCACAATACCATTTGTAACGACCCATCCCAAAGTGCAACGTAATGGGCTAAGTCATTTCTTTAAAATGGGAACCCAAGAAGTTAATGATCTATAGTCCATTCCCACTTATAAACAGGATCTTCTCCTAGTAGGTATTAGATGTGGGACTAAGTTGAGGGATCTCACAATCCACCCACCTTAGGGAATTTCATCCCCGAAATGCCTATTCTTGGCCCGTTGCTAGCCCCAGCCCATGACCTTTCTGACCCGTGACCGGCAGCCTAGCCAACATTTCTAATCCAGCCCACCATCTAACATCGGAACCAGGTCGGCTCTTATACCATTTGTAACGACCCAGCCGAAAGTGCAACGTAATGGGCTAAGTCATTTCTTTAAAATGGGTACCCCGAAAATTAAAGATCTATAGCCCATTCCCACTTATAAACAAGATCTTCTCCCAGTAGGTATTAGATGTAGGACTAAGTTGAGGGATCTCACAATCCACCCACCTTAGAAAATTTCGTCCCCGAAATGCCTATTCTTGGCCCGTTGCTAGCCCCAACCCACGTCCTTTCTGGCCCGTAACCGGCAACCTAGCCAACGTTTCTAGTCTTGGCCCGTTGCTAACCCCAGCCCACGACCTTTTGGCCCGTGACCGGCAGCCTAGCCAACGTCCCTAGTCCATCCCAGCATCTAATACGGAACCAGGTCGGCTCTGATACCATTTGTAACAACCCAGCCCAAAGTGCAACGTAATGGGCTAAGTCATTTCTTTAAAATGGGTACCCCGAAAGTTAAAGATTTATAGTCCATTCCCACTTATAAGCAGGATCTTCTCCCAGTAGGTATTAGATGTGGGACTAAGTTGAGGGATCTCACAATTCATCTAATACCTACTGGGAGAAGATCCTGTTTATAAGTGGGAATGGACTAGAGATCTTTAACTTTTGGGGTACCCATTTTAAAGAAATGACTTAGCCCATTATGTTGCACTTTGGGCTGGGTCGTTACAAATGGTATCAGAGCCGACCTGGTTCCGTGTTAGATGGTGGGCTGGATTATAAACCTTGGCTAGGCTGCCGGTCACGGGCCAGAAAGGTCGTGGGCTAGGGCTAGCAACGGGCCAAGAATAGGCATTTCGGGGACGAAATTCCCTAAGGTGGGTGGATTGTGAGATCCCTCAACTTAGTCCCACATCTAATACCTACTGGGAGAAGATCCTGTTTATAAGTGGGAATGGACTATAGATCTTTAACTTTCGGGGTACCCATTTTGAAGAAATGACTTAGCCCATTACGTTGCACTTTGGGATGGGTTGTTACAAATGGTATCAGAGCCGACCTGGTTCCGTATTAGATGCTGGGATGGACTAGGGACGTTGGCTAGGCTGCCAGTCACGGGCCAAAAAGGTCGTGGGCTGGGGTTAGCAACGGGCCAAGACTAGAAACGTTGGCTAGGTTGCCAGTTACGGGCCAGAAAGGACGTGGGTTGGGGCTAGCAACGGGCCAAGAATAGTCATTTCGGGGACGAAATTTTCTAAGGTGGGTGGATTGTGAGATCCCTCAACTTAGTCCTACATCTAATACCTACTGGGAGAAGATCTTGTTTATAAGTGGGAATGGGCTATAGATCTTTAATTTTCGGGGTACCCATTTTAAAGAAATGACTTAGCCCATTACGTTGCACTTTGGGCTGGGTCGTTACAAAATTGTGAGATCCCTCAACTTAGTCGCACATCTAATACCTACTAGGGGAAGATCCTGTTTATAAGTGGGAATGGACTATAGATCTTTAACTTTCGGGGTACCCATTTTAAAGAAATGACTTAGCCCATTACGTTGCACTTTGGGCTGGGTCGTTACAAATGGTATCAGAGCCGACCTGGTTCCGTGTTAGATGGTGGGATTGACTAAGGACGTTGGCTAGGCTGCAGGTCATGGGCCAAAAAGGTCGTGGGCTGGGGCTAGCAACGGGCCAAGACTAGAAACATTGGCTAGGCTTCCGGTCACGGGCCAGAAAGGACGTGGGCTGGGGCTAGCAACGGGCCAAGAATAGGCATTTCGGGGACGAAATTTCTTAAGGTGGGTGGATTGTGAGATCCCTCAACTTAGTCCCACATCTAATACCTACTAGGAGAAGATCCTGTTTATAAGTTGGAATGGACTATAGATCTTTAACTTTCGGGGTACCCATTTTAAAGAAATGACTTAGCCCATTATGTTGCACTTTGGGCTGGGTCCTTACACAAGGGGTGACGAAGGTGATGGTTTCCTCTGAAATTGACGCTGTAATGGAAGATTCGGAGGGTAGACGCCATTTGTTCTTCGTTGACAACATCAAGGGTCTATTACAGCAGTTCCTGCCGCCAGCACAAGCCACTACAGGTGACCTTCTCCCCAGAATTCATGGCAGCGACAGGCAGACGTGGGGAGAGCGACCTTACTCCCTGCATCGTCCAAATGTGGCCAATTTTCTGGGTAGATGATGGCCTGAGGTTGCTGAACCTTTGAATTGGTAGAAAGATGCAAGAAAGTAGTGGTCTTGAGGATGGGAGAAGAAGGACAGGTCTGGTTTGGAGCAGGACGGTGTCGCCATGGTTAGCTGCTGTAAAACATGGACTTTGGCATCATCTTTGGCTGTTTTAATTCGTTGTTGATGCTTTTGTTGGAATGTTTATATGGTTGTTCGATTGGGTTGATGGGGAAGGTTGCATAAGGTTGAAGAAGGACGTGACCTGTTGTTGTGCCAAGGTCAGGTCTGGAGCAGAGAATGGTGACGGGGAAGAAGAAGAAGAAGAAGAAAAAGAAGAAGAAGAAGAAGAAGAAGAAGAAAATCCCCTTCGGTGGCAAACTTGTAAATAAGGGTTGACTCGATATAGCTTGAATTAAAAATATATACTAACTCGTAATAAATTTTTAAAAATAATTATTCTAAAGGTTTATGGGTTAAAGTTGTTAAACTAATTAATTATTGTACGAAATCACCATAAGTAATAAAAATACGATAATGATAAACGGTCGATAATTAATCAGTGTACTACAAGCTATTAATTTAAATCAGAAGGTTATAAGTAACTAATATAATAAAAAATTTCACCTTTATCATATTAAATTTAATATTAGGTGAATAAAGTGATTATTTTAATAACGAGTTAATAAAGTAAAAAATGGGTTATAAAACTATAATTGTGTAAAAATTACAAGCGTTGAACTTAAATAGCATAAGGAAAATAAATAAAGTTTGAAACTTTATTGAATTAATATATTTGAATTAAAATAATACAAATTATTTTAAATAATTTAATCGAACAAATTAATTAATTAAATTGCTATGAATAATGATAGCGGTTAAAAATTATAACCAAAGGAAAATATACTAATAATATGAATTAAATATTTCTTTATAAGTTGATAATTATTTTATCATTTGTTAAGTGTAAATTATAATTTAGACAATTAATTTAAATGTACAGTAGGATTTAAATAATTATGTCTCACTAATAATTTAATATTTATTAATGTTGAATTTTAATCATGATATTTATTGGTCATTTATTTGCATACATTTCAACTCGAATAAAAATTATAATTATGCATAATTTTATTTTCTTGTTCATGTTAGGATCATTGGTCACAATTGCAGCTTCACTTACGAACTATGTAGGTCCATATAATTATTTGAAATGTTGTATTTTCCCTTGTTGGAAGCCCTGGTTGGCCTGAGCCGAGATTCGATCACCATGCACAGAATGCAACCGGGGCAAAGAAATTGACTCAGTCTGACACGGGGCTGGACATTTTAAAATTGCTATATGGGAGTCTTGGTCAACTTGAGTATCTGACCACTATGCGCTGGAACATAACCAATTCGGCAAAAGGCAGCACCCCCTAAAAGGTTAAACACCTTCCCCCATTCCTAAAGGGGTGATAGGGCGCAATGGCACAAGAAGGCTCATTATGAACTTGTGATACCGAGAGGGTGAGTAAATGGCAAATATCGATAACTACAGGCCGTGGGCCACTTAGCGTGTGCGCGCATGCATGGGGTGGTAGCTAGATGGGGTGGCCACCCCTCCCAACATATTAAGTGCTTAGCATAGGCTTAGAACAATTAAAAGTCTCTTGAAATGATAATTGGGATTATATTGACTTGTTTCGCTTAATTATATGGCTTAGTGGTTTTATCCCTAACGCGAAATTGCCTCCGTAGGTGAGCGGTTTTGGACTGAGGACTAAAAGTGTGTTGGTGAATCTTTTACCAATAATAAATTGAAGTTCCTTTTTCTTCTCTTGTGTTATAATTGTGGCTTTGGGAAACGGTCCAAGATTGTAGGACGGTTATTTTATATATTGTCATATGCTATAAGAACATGTTTTATTTTTTTGATTTATAAGTTATAGACTTATTTGCTGTATTATGAATTATGTTCTAGAATGTTATTGTTACATCAATTTTATTTTTAGGTAACACCTGGTCGCAGCGTTTCCCGATGTATTCTAAGTCTAATTTTTAGGGTTACCTCCTAAGCAGGCAAGCCCAGAAGTCCTAGCCTCTGCCGCTGGCACAGTCCACTGCTAACGACCTCCTCTCCGAGAATCATGGCGGCGAACATCCTGTTGTTGGAGGACGACAACCCTATTCCCTTCATTGTCTAGTTCTGGCCGATCTTTCCTAGTTTAATGCCGGCCGGAGGTAGCGGAACCTCTGAATTGTAGCAAGGTGCAAGAAAGTGGTTGTCTTGAGGCTTGTGTGCATGGAGGTTGTGATCTCGTTTTATGCCAAGTCGTTTTATTATTCTAATGGTTATGGGTTATAGTTGCTAAACTAATTAATTATTGTTTGAAATTGCCATGAGTAATAAAAAAAATACAGTAATGATAAACTGTATATAATTAATCGGTATACTATAAGCTATTAATTTAAATCGGATGGTTATAAGTGATTAATGAAATAAAGATTGCACCTTTACCATAATAAACTTAATACTAGGTAGATAAAGTGATTATTTTAATAACGCGTTACTAAGGTAGAAAATGAGTTATTAAACTATAATCATGTAAAAACACAAACGTTGAACCTAAACAACATAATAAAAATAAATAAAGTTCAAACCTCTATTGAGTTGAATAATTTAAAATAATTGTATTAGTAGTATCTTTGAATCATTTTACATAATTAAATCGAACGACTTAATTAAATGCTACTTAAATATTCTATATTAATAAAAAGTTATAGATTAATATAAGTATACCAAAGCTTTAAATCAATGAATTAAGTATCTAGTACTCACTAAACAGCTATTAATAATGATAGTGATTAAAAATTAAAACTATAAACTAAATTGTCAAGATCGTGGTTAAGTAATTATCATCTCAAAGGAAAATATACTAATAATAGTAATTAAATACTTGGTTATAGGTTAATAATTATTTTATCATTAGTGAAGTGTGAATTATGATTTAAATAATTAATTTAATTAATGTAAAGTATGACATCAATTGATTATGTCACATGAATAATTAATTATCTAACTAGACATGTTGTAAATGATGAGAATTTAATATTTAATATTGTTGAATGTTCCATGCTTTATGTTGTCGAATTCTAATAATGATATATTTATGTCATTTAGTTGCATACATTTCTACTCAAATAAAATTATACTTATATATAATTTTATGTTCTCGTTTATATTAGGATTGTTGGTCACAGCTACAGGTTCACTTACGAACTATCTAGGTCTGTATAATTATTTGAAATGTTGTATATTCCCACATATCAAAACTAAATACTAATGCCCATTCCAACTATAATATGGATGTATGAAATTGATGCATGTGAATATGATCATAATCCAAATACCAAAACTAAACATAATACACAACATCATTAATTTGCAATCCACATCAAATTAGATTATTAACCGTGATGATGACATTTTTCATTTAGTTAGCCCAATAATCCTACTTGTGATATTTTACCCTTAATTAAGTTTAATAATCCTAATTATGCTATTCCACATTCAATTTCTATCATGAATTAACTTCTTAATGAATAATAATTAACATATACAATTATAATAGTAATACACAATTATCATAGTTTTTAACATCATTCATAATATGTTTAATTTCATAATCAATTAATTCAATTTGTCATTATTCATTATCAATTCTTAATTACATGAAAACTTCCTAAAATTATGAATGTTATGCATAATGATCAAAATAAATGAAAATCAAAAAGTTGAGAAGCGATAACCGTCTCATAGCAATTCAGGCTTGAATTGGCAAAGTCGGCAGTGATGGCTGCAGTTGCGGTGCTGAGGAGTGCCTACTGAGAATTGGCCGGAAAGGGAAGGGAGGAGAGTGCTAGGGTAGGAGCGATGGCGAGGGTGATGGCGCTCCTCGAATCTGAGTAGGGGCGGCAGCGAGCAGGGGTAGGGGAAGAGGAAAAAGGGGTCAAGGAAGGGAAGGGGAGGCTGCAGTGGCATTGCTACTAACCAACGGCAATGCTTTCGGCCGTGGTGGTCATCGAAACAAGGCAATGTGGGGTTGAGGCCGGCCATGTGTACACAAGTATATGATAATAACGTCAGTAATATAGCAGTAGAATGAGTTATCAGAGTATAGGAGGGTATGCCCTTTTTCTTTTTTGTGTCGACCGTAGAATTATAGTTTGGTTGTTTCTTGTGTGAGGACATGCTACTTATTATATATGGGTGGATTAGTAGGCTTAGATCACATTGCCTTGTTTCAACAACAACCGCCATAAACACTCCCAAAAATTTAATCGATTTGATCATGATTGTTTGAGTGTGAATTGTTTACCATGTCATTCATGTGATATCCTGTTAGAGTTCCTTGCAACTCATTCATGCATAATAATATTTATCTTCCATCTTAAGACACTGAGAGTATATCCATTGGGGTAAGGTTCGGGTTGATCGACTTAATCGGATGACCCATAACATTCAAGTTCGGTTCGTGAGTGTAAAACCCTTAAAATAATTGTGTTATTTTATTTAAGGTATTGTAAATCTTATAACGAACCATAAATAATATTAAATGAAATTAATTTTTAAAAATCAATATTATAAATTATTTATTATGACCTTTAGTGTATTGGTACGATGATTTTTATGGATGGTTTTAAATAAGTTTTATTTATTGAATATTTTCGATTTAACACCCATTCAGATTAACTTAATAGTTAGTTTTTGACTTTTTGTTATCACACTAATGGTTGGTATTTAATATAGTTACATGTGATTACATTTTTTTCTATAAACTTTAATATAGTGATTTCTTTAATACCACAAATATTATTATATATTAAAGGAGAATTCAGTTTATATAAAGCAAATCAAATCATCTTGATAGTTTATTAAAACATTTGGCTCATAAAGGGAGGACTTTAGAGAAGTTTCATTTATATTAGGATCGTGTGTCATAGTTGAGGGTGCCTCATCACAATTCCAAGTTTATATAATTACTCAGAATGTTATATATTCCTATTTTGAAGTCTTAGTCGGCTTGAGCCCACAATCGACTACCATTTGTCGAGCGGAACTGAGGTCAAAGAATTGACTCAGTTTTACACAGGGCAACACCGTTAAAATTCTTAAAAGATTAAATACCTCCCCCATACCGAAAGACATGACAGGGTGCAGTAGCACAAGACGACTCATTATGTACTTGTGTCAAACATCGGTATATACAAGTCGAGGGCCACGTAGCATGTGTGTACATATATGAGATTGGAGCTGGATAGGTGGTGACCCTCCCAACATAATAAGAGCTCAACATATGCTCATAATCACTAAAAGATTTAAATTCAGATATTGTGGAATATATTAATTTGTTTTTTGTAATTATATTACTTAGTGTTTTTATGACTAACGCGGAATTGCCTTCGCAGGTGTAAGCATGGAAGGATAGGTAGAGTCGGGATAGCTGGAGGACTCTGTTATTGGACTTTTAATTTTTCTTATTTGTTATTATACTTCTAGATTGCTTGCATAGCAGTGGGATTTTGGTTCAGTTCATGGGGCTTAGATTATTCCCAGCTAGCATTTGTTACATTATATTTTTTGTCATGGGTTTATTTAAAAATCTAGACAATTAATAGAAAATTATTTTATTAGACACTTACTTTAATATAGTAACACTTGGCTTATGGCACAGAATGGGCGGGTCCTTACAGGTGGTATCAAAGCTGTGTTTCCCATGTAACCATGTAAATCAATCCTTACCTTGTTGAAAGTCTAAGAGTCCACTATCCAAAGGGTAAATATTTTTTATATAAGCATTAATCATTATTTAATTAAATTAATTTCATTGTTTTAGATAGTAAGTAATTATGGGTGTGTCACTTATGTGTCATGCTAAGTGCATGTAACAGTTAAACAATGAATGTATATGGGACTCATTTACAATCAGAGGTGTTATGTGGTAGTATGGGTGGTATGAGACACTTAAAAGTAAGAAAGTAAATAATTTCTCTCAACACAAGTGTGTGTAATGTTTATTTGTCCCCCTACTAAAGTCGACTCAAGATTGCAAGATCTACATATATTATATGAAAAACGTCAGTAACGAATGTTATTGGTCAAAAAAATAACTAATACAAACTTGCAATTTTATATTCAATTACACAAGGAAACTTATGAAACTTTAAGATTGCCCACACTGGGCGGTAAGAAAATAAACTGAAGCAAGTGTCGGCTCGCATGTGCGGCTCATAATCATATTCATACATACAACGCTCACGCCCTCACATCCTCCATATCGCGCTATGGTACTCGAGTGGCAAAAAGAACAGTTAAGTTAGTGCCAAAAATTTCGGAAATGTTCTACATTACACAATACCGTCATACACCGCATTACCTCAGGGTTTGAAGAAGTACTAGTGCGGTCCATACATATCTTCATATCACTCATTCTCTTATTCGTGGAATCCGTAAAAATATGCATACTTATATAATAGGCTTGGGGAAGAGGCTTGCATAATAAATTTCCAAAGCTTAAGTTTAAAAACCAACAAGGGATCTCGTCCTTGTAGTTTTATTAAACATGCGTAAAAAGTACAAACGAATAGCCCGACATTGAAGCAATGCAATAAAATGTTGCTGATGCCGTCCTATGTATAAAATACGATTTAACTCGACACGCAAGGATTCAAGTAGAGAAGGAGAGTCCTATGGACTTAGATGAGTAGAGCGCCGTATTCTACCCGGTGAGCTCACCCGCAATACCTAGCATGGAGATGGAACTGAATAAGAATCGGGTCATATTGGCACATTAAAGGAGGCAAAGCCTCCACACAAGCTCAACACTTAACATCACTTAATTATCTCAATTAGGTCCTAAGTAAAGTGTTAAACCTTATTATGTTACTTAATTAAAGTTTTGGTTTAATGTTCACTTAGTAGGTTTTAATCTATTCTAAGATTTTTAATCAAATTGTCTTACTAGACGATTTTTCAGATGAGCATAACAATGTCCAAATGGGCTGAAATTTTGATCGGTTGTCCCTTACACTCTAATGGTCATAGGTAAATTCCACCATGGCTAGCCCATGGGCCAATCAAGGGGAACAAGGCCCATTATGCTCGGCCCTAAGGTGCAGGAAAAGTATTCCTGTGCTACGCACGAATATTGTAACTATTGGTTCATGAGCTAGAGGACTCGAAATCGGCTTGGTTCAGTGGGAATAGTTATCTAACACACTGAGCTTAAGCCTTGTAAGAGCTAGGATAAATTTACTTTGTAAATATATCTAAGTTGATTTTAAAATTTGGGTCCTGGATGGGCTGTTTCTAGGGCTATCTGGGCCCTAACAGATTTGAAATTTACAAATAAAATTGGGAACCTACCCAAATAGTCCCAAAATTGGTCACAGTGCTACTGAGACATATTTTAAGGTTTGAAACAATTTTTACTAAAATCCAACACCGTTAACCTATTTTAAGGTAATTTAGAACTGGAGTGAAAAACTAGGGTTTTCACCTAGCATGTTCACACTGTCCCGGTAAATACCTCTAAAACTTATGTAGATGATTTTTAACCATTTCCAAAATTTACATCTTACAAGTAGACAATTATTGAAGTATCATATAATTTTATAAGAGTTTATTAGTTTAAAATTTATTGCTTAAAATACCACACAATCATAGATTATACTCATAGTCATAAACACACAGAAAATACAAGGCGAACTTATGAGTTATATTCATGATTATTTAGCAATTATATTAGGATTTAAATTTTGTAAAGAACTCATAAAATTACCCTAAAAAACATGCATGTTTTGTATCCATAGATCCTACAAGGTCAGAGAGTAAAAATTAGAAAAGGTGCACTTATATCACCATAATGGTCAAAGTTGCCACCTTTCATCACTTTTTACCCTCATACATGCCTATTCTAGGTCATGGCCAGTAAAAAATCAAACATAAAAGTTATCTATCTACATGTTTTGAGTGCAACAAAAGAAGGATCGTGTAAATCGAACATCACAATGACAAGATATGATATTCATACTGAAATGGTGCATATCAGTTACCTACATGCATTATAAAAATCATTTCTATTTATTTACTTGGCTAAATATGATAAATGGGTACTAAAAATTCTTATAACATTCAGATATACATGGTAAAAATGTTCTAAAAATAAATTCATGTAATCATACAAGAAATACACATAAAACAACTAGAAACAATGGTAGCCCAAACCTAATGCTAACAAGTGAAGATCAAGGGGAGGTCTTGTGAGACATCCAACCTCAAAGCCTACGACCCAAGGATGTTAAGAATTTGTAGAGGGATGCTTGGAGCTCCAAGGGGCAATAAGAAGGCCAAAGAGAGTAGAAAAAAATTGTTGGAGGCGAGGAGGGAAAGAGAAATGGTGAAAAGGTGAGGAAATGGGTGGATTTTATAGAAAAATGGGTGTTATACCTATAGAGGTATGGATGCCATACCTATAGAAGTATGGGTTGGCTTAGTGATGTCATAGAGGAATGGGTGCCATACCTATAGAAGTATGGGTGTCAATCCTATAGAGGTATAGGTGTCATACGTATAGAGGTATGCGTGCCATTCCTATAGAGGTATGTCTTTAATACCTATCGAGGTATAGGTGTCATACCTATAGATGAATGGGATGGATTAGATAAAGAAGTATGGGTCAGGTTAGCTAAAAGAGGTATGGGTTGGGTTATCTCAAAACCCAAAAATCAGGGTTTTTACTCTAAAACGATTGGGTCCACCTCGGGAATTATACTGTAGGTCTCAAAAGGGGTTAGGACGGTCCGAAAGGTTATTGAACACATGACGAGCATACAAAAGACATGTGAGGGACACTGTCTTAACATCTAACTATACACGATTAAATTAGACTAAAATTAAAAATCTGGGTGTGCAGCATCCAAACAGGCATTTTGAACACCGAAGGAGGCTAAGGATGGGCAACTTATAGCATATCATATACAAAACATGGCAAGAAGGGTCGGATCTACTACCTCAATTTAGGTAACAACCGAACCGATAGTAAAAATCCTCGAGCAGATAGCCCTGGTTTTACAGTTTTATTTGTTGAATATTTAGGATTTAACACCTATTTGTATTAACTTAATGGTCAATTTTTTATTTTCGTTATCACACTAATGGCTGGTATTTAATATAGTTATCTGTGATTATGTTTTGTTCTATAAAATTTAATATAGTGACTTCTTCAATTCCACTAATATTCTATTAATGTTAAACAAAACATCATCTTGATAGTTTATGAGCACATTTGGCTCATGAAGGGAAGACTTTAGAGAAGTTTCAATTATATTAGGATCATGTGTCATAGTTAAGGGTGCCTCATCACAATTTCAGGTTTGTATAATTACCCGAAATGTTATATATTCCTATTTAGGAGTCTTGGTTGGCCTGAGCTCACATTTGATCACAATGCATCGAGTGCAATAGGGGTCAAAGAATTGACTCAATCCGACACGGGGATGCAACCTTAAAATTCTTAAAAGAATAAATACCTACCCCAACGCCGAAAGGGGTGACATGGCGCGGTTGTGCAGTGGTGCAAGATGACTCATTATGCATTGTGATACCGAAAGGGTATGTCAATGACAAACTTTAGTAACTATAGGCGAGGGCCACGTAGCATGTGTGTGCATACATGGGATTGTAGGTAGATTAGAGACCAAAGTACCTTCACCAAAGGCACTTCTTTCCTATGGCGAGTCTTCACAAAACGGTCGAGAATCTGCGTAGCCTCCTCCTCTATTGGAAAGGTCAGGTTGGACATCGAGCTCGTCATACTGAAGTTGGTGTGATCCGTCGGGAACGTACTCCTTTAGCATAGATACGTGGAACACTGGGTGGACTGCTGATAGACTAGGTGGGAGTACAAGCTCATATGCAGCCTCTCCAACATGCCTCAACTCCTCAAATGGGCCAATTTACCTTGGGCTTAGTTTGCCCCGCCTCTGAAAACGTACACCTCCTTTAGTCGGTGAGACTTTCAGGAAAATGCAATCTTCTAGGGGAACTAATGTCCCTATGCCTCTGATCTACATAAGCCCTCTATCTATCCTGAGCTACTAGAAGCCTTTGCCTAATCAACTCAACTATCCTTTGGGAGTCCTAAAGCGACTCTGGGCTACTATCAATGGGTCACCGCCCTCTAGCCAACACGAAGGTAGTTTGCACAGCCTACCATACAATGCCTCGAAGGGTGCCATTCCTATGCTGGCCTGGTAACTATTGTTATATGTAAACTCCACCAAAGGAAAATGCTCCCCCCATGGTCCACCGAAGTCCATCACACAAGACCGGAGCAAGTCCTCCAGGATTTGAATTGTCCTCTCGGACTGGCTGTCGGTCTGTGGATGATAGGCTATACTAAACTTGGTCTCCGTCCCAAGTTCTCGATGGAAAGATCTCCAAAAGGAAGTGGTGAATCATGGGTCCCTATCTGATATAATCTCCTTAGGAACTTCATGGAGTCTGACTATTCGGTCCCGATATAATCTAGCCAATGTAGATATAGGATAGGTCATATGAATCGGTATAAAGTGGGCCAATTTCATCAACCTATCGAGAACAACCCATATTGCATCCATCTGTTGCCTGAAAGGGGTAGATGTGTGACAAAGTCACACGTGATGCAATCCCACTTTCACTCTAGCCGTGGTAATGGCTGCAACAAACCGCCTGGTTTCTAGTGCTCAATCTTGACCTGTTAACAAACAAGACATCATGACACAGTGTCAAAGACGTCCTTCTTGAGCCTTGGCTGTAACACCCTAAATCCGGTTTTTGCTCAAGAATCGAACTAGAATGTCATTGGTCCCAGTTAGGTCAGCTAACCCAAACCCAACCTTGCGGATATACTCTCGGCGTCTTGAGATGGAAGAAGTTTATCGCTATGCATGGATAGATGCACAAAAATAAACCTAATATGCAACTATATGAATGACATGACAACCAGTTCATACTAAAAATAAGAACGTTAAAAATCGATAAAAAATTATAATGTTGATAAATATGTACATATGTTATTATATCACGTATGGATATTCACCCAAAATTCTAATCTACTAAATAATTCATTCTGAATCTTGGGTCTCAACCCATCTGTGTATTTAAATTACTTTTTACATTAAATTTTGGGTCTTACTTGCTTAACTTATTCAATATCTAAATATATTTATTAAAACACATGAATTCAATTATAACATCACTTCATTCCCAATATAATGACAACATAATACAATATTCTATCGTTAGACATGTGTGCATGAGACCTCACTACTTTTTCTGTCCTGGCTGGCTTATCCTACTCCTGATCATAACCTACATATATTATAAAAATATGTTAGTAATGAGTGTTATTGGTCCAAAAATATAACTAATATCAAACTGGCTATGAGAGTAAACTCTCATATGAAAGAAAACATTGCATGAAATCTCACAGGGAATCTACTAAAAACATCTTTCTCATTTCACTTTCTCATTCACATTCTCATTCAGATTCTTTCATACCCACTTGCGTAGGCTATCGAAAATCACTACCATACCCACTTGCGTAGGCGGTCAAAAGATCGCGAAAACTACATATATATAGGTCTAGGCAGTGATTGATAAAATAGGCCTGAAGGCAACTTATGGTGGATCTTGTTTTTGAAAACATACTAGAGGGATCTCATCCTCGAGGATTATTAATTCGGAAGATCAATCAGCTAAATGGCCTGGGTTAGGTGGGATCCAATAAAACACTACTCAACTCGTCCTACAATCTGTAAAAATAAATCATGATAAAATACAGCAATAAATCAGGGCAAGTCCTAAAGGGACCTGGTAGAAGCTCTGAATGTGTCTTAGTGCCTAAATGGTGAGCTCCTACTCAGTACCTAATCTTCAATCATGTGGTGCCGGCAAATGGTTGTGGCCAGCTTGAGTAAGGATCATGAGGGAAAATAGAAGGAAGAAAAAGAAGAAGGAAGTTAAGTGAGAAGGATGATAGTGACTGAATGACAGAAGTGTGAAATATATATATGTCAGGGTGAGAAAACTAATGGTCAGATGAGAAAAATGAATGGTTGTTTAGAAAAACAATTGGTCGTTTAGAAAAATGAATGGTCATCTAAGAAAAATGAATGGTTGTCTCGTAATTAAAACTTAACTTGACTGAAAAAATGATCGAACCGACTGGTTCAATTATAAAACCGTGATTCGAATCACGGGTTTTACATTGGCCACCAATAAGATCGGCACAAGTAATGATACATCTTCACGGAGGCTAGATGCATTGTGAACCTCGACTGATGGGCCACATGAAGAATGTCCTTTGGGCCTCATGAAGAATGTCCTTATGCAATTTGGGAAACTCCGCAACATCTGGCACATATAACCGTCCTATCATCCAGTACAAACCATCTACCTCTCTAACGAACCCGGAATGAGTCCACTGAAGGAACCACTACTTTGGTAGCTGATCAACTGCTTGTGCCTGTCTGACATGGTCTGTCATAGTCAGACTAATTGTTAGCGTCGCTAACACAACCACAAGGTGTCGGTCAGCTACATCCTCTCTCTGGTCCTCATATTGTATACTCATAGCTGCCAATTTGGCTTTTCATACTATTGACCTTCTACACAGGGCATCTTCAGCCACATTTGCCTTACCCAGATGGTAAGCAATGTTATTGTCATAATTTGCCAAGAACTCAAACCACCTTTCCTGTCTACGGTTTACATCCTTCTGCGTGAAGATGTACTTCAAGCTCTTATGATCGGTAAAGAGTGAGTTGGAAAGACACTACATATAGATAGTGTCTCCATATGCGTAGTGCAAACACCACCACTGCAAGCTCTAAGTCATGTGTGGGATAGTTTTGCTCATGCACTTTCAATTGCCGAGAAGCATAGGCTATCACTCTACCTCTCTGTATCAGCACACAACCCAGCCCTACACCAGAGGCTTCACTGTATACCACAAAATCATCATGGCCGTTCGGTAAACTCAACACTAGCGCGAAAGTGAGTTTCTCCTTCAGAGTTTGGAAACTCCGCTCACATGCATTAGTCCACATGAAGCGTTCCTCCTTCCCAGTCAGCCGTAGTGCCCATACCGAGTCCTAAAGGCTGTCTTCGGTACATCCTCCTCTCATATCCTCAACTGATGGTAGCCAAACAACAAACAAGAGTGGATAACAGTTCTTAACCGTAACCTGGTTGAGAATTTTGTAGTCAATGCACAACCTCATGCTACCATCCTTCTTCTTGACAAAGAGGACCGGAGAGCCCCAAGGTGAGGCACTCAGTCTGAGGAAGCCCTACTCCAATAGCTATTGCAATTGAGTCTTGAGCTCCCTGAGCTCAAGCAGTGCCATTCAATACAGTGCCCTAGAGATAGGCGCAGTACGAGGGACCAAATCAATAGCAAACTCCACATCTCTGGCAGGTGGTAGTCCAGGCACTTCATCTGGGAAGACATTTGCAAACTCACTAACTACTAGAATCCTTACAACTCTGGTGCCTAGTTATCTGGTGTAGTTACCACAATGGCTAACAACACTTCACAACCTCTATCTATCAATTTTTGAGCCCGCTGATAAGATATCAAACATCCTCCTCTATCTCTACCTCCCCTTGGAATGTAATCCTCACCTTCCCCGTTAGTCTAAGTTGAACCTTCTTCTTCTTGCAGTCAATCAATGCCTGGTGGCGTACCATCCAATCCATGCCAAATATTGCATCAAACTCCTCCATCGGCAAAACTATGAAATCAGTGAAAAGGATGTGTTGTTGGATAACCATAGCGACACCGTGCACACACTCATTGGTGGTGTGTACGGCTCTTGTAGGAGTCGACACGACCAAGTCATAGCCTAAGTCCTCTACAGACAAACTGATCCTATCGACAAATGTCTTAGTTATGAACATATGCGTACTACTGGAGTCAAATAACACAATTGCAAGTGTAGAATGGATACGAAGAGTACCTGTGATGACAGCTGCATCCTGAATTGCCTCCTTTGCACCCACAACATACATCATGCCCTGCTGCTTTGGTCTGCCAACTCATGTCTGCATCTCATCCTGTGCCACATTATGTGTCGATGCCTGTTCAATGTCCAACGCAGCTAGGCCGATATGACTCGATCAAGTCGAGTTATGTTAAAGTTGTCGGTTGGGACAATTCGATCGGTGAAATATATCGAAACAACCTTCTGGTGTAATGAGAATGGAAGACATTATTAAATACACGTCAAAACACATCAAACATAAATAACAGTAAGAAAGTAAATAATAGTCTTGAGCCCAAGTGCGTGTAGCGTTTATCTGTCCTCCCACCATAGTCGACTCAGGATTTGCATGACCTACATATATTATATGAAAACCATATGTAACGAATGTTATTGGTCCGAAAAATAACTAATACAATCTGGCAAAGGGGTATTTCATTTCCCACAAAAATGTATGGAACTTCAAGATTGCCACACACTGGGCGGTACACAAACATACTTAAGTAATTAACGGCTTGCATGCACAGTTCATAATCATATTCATACATACATACAGTGCTTATGCCCTCACACTTTCCATATCACCTACCACGGTACTCGAGTGGCAAAAGTAATAGTTAAGTTAGTGCCACAATTCCCAGAAATGTGCTGGATTATGCTGTACCATCATACACCGCACTACCTCATGGTTTGATGAAGTACTAGTACGATTCATACATATCTCCATACCACGCACTCCCTTATTCATTAAATCCATAAAAATGCGCGTACTCATATAATAGGCTTAGGAAAGAGGTTTGTATCATATATTTATACAAATTACTAGGGATTTCATCCTTTTGTTTATTAAACATGGTGAAAACACAACTAAGTGGCCCTACATCAGACGGATGCAATAAAACACTACCGATGTCGTCCTACATATAAAATATGATTAAACTCAACACACAAGGAGTCAAGCAGAGCCAGAGAGTCCGATAGACTTGTGGTCCAAGCTCCAAGCATATCTGCACATCTACGGCGAGCTCGGACCTCGAAACCTACATCGGAACCCACTACTAAGTAAAATATTAACATCCCTATATGATGCAAGCCCGTGGTGTGTACTTATATCATCAATACATTATAATGAAGTAAACAATGATAACAAAGCTACAACTAAACGCGTGGCACACAAATCGAGACATAATCATAATAAATAATAAATGAATAAACAAGGAATCTACTCATAGTTATTTAGAAAAATAATAAAAACATGAGCATAAATAATACTCTAATAATAAAAGAATAAAATAATTATACTATGTAAATACATGGTTAAACACGAGTAAATATCATATATACTCGTGTTAGTAAACATATAAATAAATAAATAAATAAATGTATGTATATATATTCTATAAATAAATAAATAATCAAATAGTTAATACTCATTAATCATGAATATTAATAATATCATGGTCATACAACACGGGAATACATAATTAAATGCAGATAAATAATAATAAAATACACATAACGAATATATATATATATATATATATATATATATATATATAGACACACACACACACACAATTTAGTAAACATAGTAAGACTAATATTCATGAGTAAATATAATATTAATAACAACAAATAATCATGTAAACGTTCATCGTATATGATAAACACATAAATAAAAGAAATAAATAAATAAAGAAAGAAATAAAACAATAAATAAAGAAAAATAATCATAACATCCAATCATGCTAAATCATGTGAATATGCATAATAACTAGCATAAAGTTTCTGAAATGACTGAAAACGGTGCAAGAACAATTCGAAAACAAGCTATACCAGACCGAACCAAGCTAAACCAGACTAAATGTATTGAACCAACCCAGTCTGGGATGACAGAAAGATGGGTTGGGTTGACTGGGCGGACATGACATGGACCTGGTAGATTCGGACACAGGCTGATGGGTTGGCGAGCTAGATCAGGCAGGCGGACGTGGACGTGGACGTGAACGTGGGTAGGAGAACTTGATGAGGGTAAATGGATTGGGAGGAGGGGCGGCGATGTCTGTAGTCGAAAAATGTTGAAGGCAGCGTGGTTGGGGTCACCGCTGGTTGGGATTGGTGGGGGGCGTCAAGGTGGAGCTGGTGGTGGTGATTGTAACGACCCGCCCGAACCGAAGTGGGTGTTACCTAAAAATATAATTGATGTAACAATAACATTCTACAACATGCTTCATAATATAGCAAATAAGTCTAGAATTTATAAATCATAAAATAAATAAAACATGTTCTCATAGCATATGACAATATATAAAATAACCGTCCCACAGACTCAAACCGTTTCCCATAGCCACATTTATAACACAAGAAAAATAAAAGGAAGTCTCATTTATTATTGATTCACCATACATAAGTTGTAAAAGAAACACCAAGTATACTTTTATTCTTAAGTCCAAAGCTGCTCACATGTGGAGGCAATTTCACGTTAGTGATAAAACCACTAAGCCGCATAATTAAATGAAACAAGTCAATATAATCCTTATTATCGTTTCAAGAGACTTTTAGTTGTTATGAGCGTATGCCAAGCTCGTTATATGCTAGGAGGGGTGGCCTCCCCATCCAACTACCATCCCCATGCATGTGCACACACGCTACATAACCTACGGCCTGTAGTTACCGATATTTGCCATTGACTCACTCTCTTGGTTTCATAAGTACATAATGACCCTACTTACGCCACTGCGCCCTATCACCCCTTTTGGCCTGGGGGCAGGAATTCAATCTTTCAGGGGGTGTTGCCGTGCCGAATTGAGTCAACCTCGGTTGCGTTCCAGCACATGGTGGTCAGATACTCAAATCGACGAAGATTCCCTGATAGTAATTTTAAAGGTGTGGCCTCGTGTCAGATTGAGTTAATTCCATGACCCCGATTGTGTTCCAGCGCTTGGTGGTCGAATCTAGGCTTAGGCAGACTAAGGTTGCCAAGAAGGGAAAATATAACATTTTACATAATTATATGGACCTAGATAGTTCGTAAGTGAACCTGCAACTGTTGCCAACAATCCTAATTTGAACGAGAACATAAAATTTTATTCGAGTAGAAATACATGCAACTTATGGAGTAGTATATATATATATCACTATTAAAATTCAACGATATTAATTATTAAATAATTCATGTGAAATAATCAATTAAGTCCAACTTTACATTTTAAATTAATTATCTAAATCATAATTAACACTTAACAACTCATAAAATAATTATTAATTATAAACAAA
Organism: Piper betle; assembly: GCA_033002965.1. Taxonomy (NCBI): domain Eukaryota; kingdom Viridiplantae; phylum Streptophyta; class Magnoliopsida; order Piperales; family Piperaceae; genus Piper; species Piper betle. The sequence continues at coordinate 102,233 of JAURVB010013967.1, read as the reverse complement.
TATTTTATTACTATTATCAGTATATTTTCCTTTGGTTATAATTTTTAATCGCTATCATTATTCATAGTAATTTAATTAATTAAATTGTTCGATTAAATTATTGAAAATAATTTGTATTATCCTAATTTAAAGATATTACTAATTATTTTAAATTATTCAACTTAATAAAGGTTCAAACTTTATTTATTTCCATTAGGTTATTTAGGTTCCACACTTGTAATTTTTACCCGCTTATAATTTATTAACCTTTTTCTACCTTACTAACTCGTTACTAAAATAATCACTTTATTTACATAATATTAAATTTAATATGATAAAGGTAAAATCTTTATTTTATTAATTACTTATAACCATCCAATTTAAATTAATCGCTTGTAGTATACAGATTAATTATCGACCGTTTATCATTACCGTATTTTTATTACTTATGGTGATTTTATACAATAATTAATTAGTTTAGCCCATAACCCATTAGAATAATTATTTTTAAAGAATTATTGCGAGTTAGTATTATTTTTAATTCGAGTCGGTATCGAGGCAGCCCATATTTACAAAACTGGCATCTTCTTCTTCCCCAACGTCCTTCTCTTCTCCTACCATCTTCTTTACACCAAAAACCAGATCTAATGTCTTCTTCTTCAACCCTATGCAACCTTCCCCAACAACCCAATTGAACAACCATATAAACATCCCAACAAGGCATCAACAACTAATTAAAATAGCCAAAAAGATGAAACCCAAAGTCCATGTTTTACAGCAGCTATACAAGGTGACCGTCCTGCACCAAACCAGGCTGTTCTTCTTCTCCCAGCATCAAGACGACCACTTTCTTGCACCTTGCTGCCAATTCAGAGGTTAAGCAACCTCAGGCCATCATCACCCAGGAGGAATTAGCCACCTTTGGATGTTGCAAGGAGTAGAGTCGTTCTCCCCACGTTTGCACGTCGCCGCCATGAATTCCGGCGAGAAGGTCCCCTGTAATGGCCTTTGCCGGTGGCAGGAACTGTTGTAACAGCCCTTGATGTTGTCAATGAAGAACAACCGGCGTCTACCCTCTGAAGCTTCCATTATAGCTTCGATTTCAGAGGATCGCATCACCTTCGTCCCTCTTGCAATTCCGCCCAGTAACAGCTGTAATTCTGCCACCCATCCGAAGCCAGGGACAAGGCGATGCCACCCACTCGACCCAACAACCAGAGAGGCCATTGGGAGTGTGAGTGCTTCCTTCAAATCCATTGCCTACGATCGCCCAACTTGCCAAAATTCAGACTCGTCAGCCATGGTGAATTTCAGTTTCCAGTTTAGTTTTAGTTGTTTATTGTTGATTTAAGACTTTATTTCTCATGTTTACCAAGTTTATTATCAATTAAAAGAATATGCATGAAAGAAAATTAAGAAGCAGGAGATAGCAAGGATACCCAAGCAAAGAGGAAGAAGTCGGCACTGGTAAGGAAGAGAAGAAAATGAGAACGAAGACTAGGCTAGGGTATGTGAAATTGGTAAATATGGAAATTGGTAAATAATTCACCGGGTAGAAAATATAATAAGTTTCGTCCTTTGCAGACAGCGTCGAATATATTATTAATTTTATTTTTTTCACAGTCTTTACAATCTCCCCAACTTAGAAATATTTCGTCCCCCAAATATTATTACTAGAACAGGACAATCATGATTAATTTTATTTTTTCAGTATCGGTTCATGCTATCACAATAATAAAAATCTTATGCCACAAATAGGCTAGGCTACTTCCATGCCATTTCTTGTTCAATCTCCCATGTAGCTTCCTCTAAACCATGATTTTTCCACAATACTTTTACCAAAGGAATTTCCTTGTTCCTGAGTATCTTTATTTCTTTTGCCACGATGCGAATCGGCTTTTCCTCATAGGTTAAATTTGATTGTAGCTCTAAGTCGTCAAAATTTGTGATTATATGATCTTCATCTCGTACATATTTCTTTAGCATTGACACATGGAAAATATTGTGTATGCCAGCTAGGCTTGGTGGTAATGCTACTCTTTACACACAATTTCCAACTCGATCCAGGATTGGGAACGGTCCTATGAACTTCCCTGATGTTCTAAATCTGATCACCCCCTTCCTAGGAGATGTCTTTAGGCACACAAACTCCCCAACTTGGAACTCTAGGTCCCTCCTTCGAGTATCAGCATAACTCTTTTATCGATCCTGAGCTGCCTTAAGCCTTTGCTGAATGAGTTTCACCTTTTCAATTGCTTCTCTCACCATCTTTGACCCGACTATAATTGCCTCGGTAGACTCTAGCCAGCACGATGGAGATATGCAGGGCCTACCATATAAGGCTTCAAATGGTACCATCCATATACTGGCTTGGTAAGAGTTATATTAGGTAAATTCAGCCAAGGCTAAGTGTTTCTCCAAGTCACCTCCCCATTCAATACTGCAAGCTCTTAACAAATCTTCCAAAGTTTGAATAGTCCACTCACTTTGACCATCAGTCTGAGGATGATATGCTGTACTCAACTTGATTTGAGTCTCCCATGGCTTTTAGGAAAGCTACCCAGAAATGTGAGGTGAATAGGGGATCTTGATCAAAGACTATCTCCTTTAGAATTCCATGTAACTTGACAATATTGTCGCAATACAATCCACAACCACCCATATAGAGTGATGCTTCTTATGAGTACTTGGGAGTTTTGCAATAAAATCGCATGTGACACACTCCCATTTCCAAGTTGGTATGCATAGAGGTTGCAATAGTCCTCCTGGTAGTTGATGTTAGGCTTTGATTTGTTGGCAAGTTTGACACTTGGAGATAAAGTCCACAACATCCCTCTTCATCCCAATCTACCAGTTGGTTCACTTTAAATCCTGATACATTTTGGTAACTCCAAGGTGTATTGAGAACTTTGAGCGATGAGCCTCCTCCAAGATATTCCACCTCAGTGCATCATCCTTCGGAACACACAACCTTCCTTTAAATCTGATCACACAATTGGAATCAGCTACAATGTCAGGAATATTGTCCAACATTTCATTCAGCTCCTCATCACGCATTTGTGCTAGCTTAACACAATTAACCAAATCATTGGAGATAGCCAAATTTGCCATTAACCTTGTTAGTTGCTCCACAGGGTTGATAGCTACCACTTCTGCTGACATGGCCCAAAGTCTAGCTAGCTGCTGACTTTTGTCCACCTTGCCCTTCTGACTCAACGCGTCTGCTACCACATTCACTTTCCCTAGACGGTATAAGATTTGGAAGTCGTAGTCCTTCAAGTACTCTTGCCACCGCCTCTGTCAAAGGTTAAGGTCATTCTGGGTGAAGATATACTTTAAACTCTGGTGGAAAGTGAAGACTTCGAACTAGGCTCCATATAAGTAGTGTCTCCAAATCTTCCGGGCAAAAACCACGGATACTAGTTGCAAGTCTTGGGCTGTATAAATTTGCTCATAAATCCTCAATTGACAAGAGGCATAGGCCACCACTTTACCTCCCTACATAAGGACACGTCCTAAACCCATCAGGGACGCATCACTGAAGACTACAAATCCTTCATTACCATTTGGTAGTGTCAAGACTGGTGCAGTTGTTAGACTCTTCTTTAGAGACTGGAAACTCTCCTCACACTTCTACTCCATTTGAACTTGACTCCCTTCCTTGTGAGTTTTGTCATCGGCGATGCTATTGAGAAGAAGTCTTTAATGAATTTCGTGTAGTAACCTGCTAAGCAAAGGAAGCTTTCACTTTTGATGGATCCACTGCAACTCCGGCCTTTGAGATAATATGACCAAGGAAGTTTACCTCCTTCAACTAGAAGTCACATTTTGAGAATTTGGCAAACAGTTGATTCTCTCTCAGAACTTGAAGAGTTATGGACGGGTGATTTACATGCTCTTCTTCATTATTTGAATAGACCAGAATGTCGTCCACAAATACGATACTAAACTTGTCCAAGTATGCGTGAAATACTGTATTCATGAGTGACATAAAGACCGTTGGTGCATTTGTTAGACCAAAAGGCATGACCAGAAACTCATAATGTCCATATCGACTTCAGAAAGCTGTTTTCTGTATGTATGACTCCTTTACTCGCAATTGGTGGTAACCAGATCGTAAGTCTATCTTAGAAAATACTTCGACTGTTTTTAGCTAATCAAACAAGTAATCAATCCTTGGTAAGGGGTACCGATTCTTGACTGTCACTTGATTGAGTTGTCGATAGTCAATACATAGCCGAAGTGATCCATATTTCTTCTTCACAAAAGAACACTCTAGTGCTTTCTTCTGGACAACGGGCTCTAGAAAATATTGTTCATTGAACCCACGTGAAGGAAGAAATCTCATGTCGATGGAATGTGGTTTTTTCCATGGATTTCCACCAGTAAGAGGCTTCCTCCTGAAGCATGCATGTTGCCAACCTCACTTGATGGCGGTGGGGCACAGACAGAGCCCTAAACACTCTGTTAGTAATGTTTATCATACTCTCCCACCTTAATTGGATCGATCCCTCCAACAAATAGTTTAGCTCCATTCTTCGTTAACTTTTCCACAGTGTAACAGTCACTATCATCAACAGCTGGCGACATCACTTGTCGAACTACTGGTGGCACTGGGTTTGGATGCTCCCCTCCCTCGCCCGGGTCTGCTAACCCTGCCCATCCTTGGGCACTTCCCTGGCCACCATCTAGGGTGATTCTGGGACCCGTTGCTGAGTTTGAGGATCCATTCCCTGCTACCACTCCGATAATTGCTGAAATCGACCAAGATTCCCACATAATAATTTTAAAGGTGTCGTCCCGTGTGGGACTGAGTCAATTCCTTGATCCCGATTGCGTTCCAACGCATGGTGGTCAAATTTGGACTTAGGCCAACTAGGGCTGCTAAGAAGGGAAAATACAACATTTCAAATAAATATACAGACATGGATAGTCGTAAGTGAATCTGCGACCGTGACCAACGATCCTAATATAAACGAGAACATAAAATTATACATATGTCTAATTTTATTCAAGTAAAAATAATTATCACTATTAAAATTCCACAATATTAAATATTAAATTATTCATATGACATAATCATTTAAGTCCTAGTTTACATTTTAAATTAATGATATAAATCATAATTAACACTTAACAAATGATAAAATAATTATTAACTTATAAACAAATATTTAATTAGTATTATTAGTATATTTTCCTTCAGTTATAATTTTTAATCACTATCATTATTCATAGCAATTTAATTAATTAAGTTGTCCAATTAAATTTTTAAAATAATTTGTATTATCCTAATTCAAAGACATTATTAATTATTTTAAATTACTCAACTCAATAAAGGTTCAAAGTTTATTTATTTCCATTAGGTTATTTAGGATGAACGCCTATGATTTTTACCCGATTATAATTTATTAACCCATTTTGTACCTTACTAACCCGTTATTTACTTAATATTAAATTTAATATGATAAAGGTAAAATCTTTATTTTAATTTGTAGTACACTGATTAATTATTGACCGTTTATCATTGCCGTATTTTTATTACTTATGGAGATTTCATATAATAATTAATTAGTTTAGCAACTTTAACCCATAACCCATTAGAATAATTATTTTTAAAGAATTATAGCCAGTTAGTATTATTTTTAACTCGAGTCGGTATCGAGTCAACTCATATTTACAAAACTGCCATCTTCTCCTTCTTCTTCTTCTTCTTCTTCTTCTTCTTCTTCTTCTTCTTCTTCTTTGTCACAAAATCAGACTTGACGTCTTCTTTCAACCTTCTGCAACCTTCCCCAGCAACCCAATTAAACAACCATATAAACATCCAAACCAAATGTCAACAACAAAATAAAAACAGCAAGCGATGAAGCATAAAATTCGTGCTTTACAGCAGCGAATCAAGTGAACACCGTCCTGCTCCCAAAACCAGACCTGTTCTTCTTCTCCCAGCTTCAAGACCCCTCCTTTCTTGCACCTTGCTCCAATTCAGGTGTTCCACGACCTCAAGCCAGCCACAAAACAGTAAGGATCAGCCATCTTTGGACGTTGCATGGAGTATGGTCGTTCTCCTCACTTCTGCACTTCGCGGCCATAGATTCTGGCAAGAAAGTCATCCACTGTGGACTGTTCCGGCGGCCTGAACTGTTTTGATGGAACCCATGATGCTATCGATGAAGCACAACCGGCATCTACCCCTCCGAATCTTCTCTTACCGCATCTATTTCAGAGGAACTGCCATCACCATCGTCACCCCTTGTAACTCCGCCCATAACCAGCTGTAATTCTGCCACCACTTGCAAACTAGGGACACGGCGAGCCCTCCCTTCGACCCAACAGCAAGAGAGGACATCAAGGGTATGAGGGAATGGCTTGCAAATATTTTTACGGTCACCCATCTTGCCAAAATTTCAAACTACTCTGCCATGGTCGGGATTCCAGTTTTCAGTTTAGTTCTTATTGTTTATTGTTGATTTCAGACTTTATTTCGCATGATTACACCGAAAATGACGTCCTCTTTCACAAATATAAAAATGAAAATGATAGCTAGGGTATGTGAAAACACCCCTACACCCGTATTTCATTTAACTGGGTAACCGGGTAGAGAATAAAATATAATAATCATATAATAATAATAATAATCCAATGCTCGATCCTTCCCAGACCTAGTTGAATATTTTATTTTATTTTATATTTTTTTCAGAGTCTTTACAATGTCTTCTTATTCAACCCTATGCAACTTTTCCCAGCAACCCAATTGAACAACCGTATAAACATCCCAACAAGGCATCAACAACTAATTAAAACAGCCAAAGATGAAACCCAAAGTCTATGTTTTATAGCAGCTATACAAGGCGACCGTTCTGCACCAAACTAGGCCTGTTCTTCTTCTCCCAGCCTCAAGACGACCACTTTCTTGCACCTTGCTACCAATTCAGAGGTTCAGCAACCTCAGGCCGTCATCACCCAGGAAGAATTGGCCACCTTTGGACGTTGCAGGGAGTAGAGTCGTTCTCCCCACGTCTACACGTCACCGCCATGAATTCCGGAGAGAAGGTCGCTTGTAATGGCCTGTACCGTTGGCAGGAATTGCTGTAATAGACCCTTGATGTTGTCAACGAAGAAAAACTGGTGTCTACCCTCTGAAGCTTCCATTACAGCATTAATTTGAGAGGATTGCCATCATCTTCGTCCCTCTTGCAATTCCGCCCAGTAACAGCTGTAATTCCGCCACCCATCGGAAGCCTGAGACAAGGCAACTCCACCCACTTGACCCAACAACCAGAGAGGCCGTCAGGAGTGTGAGTGCTGCCTTGAAAATCCTTGCCTACGATCGCGCAACTTGCCAAAATTCAGACTCATCGGCCATGGCGAATTTCAGTTTCCAGTTTAGTTTTAATTGTTTTTTGTTGGTTTCAGACTTTAATTTTCATGTTTTTCAAGCTTATTATCAATTAAAAAGAATGTGCATGAAAGAAAATTAAGAAGCGGGAGATAGGAAAGATACCCAAGCAAAGAGGAAGAAGTTGGCACCGGTAAGGAAGGGGAGAAGAAAATGCGAACGAAAGCTAGGGTGAGGAGGACGTCCCTCATGAAAATAAAATGAAATGACAACTAGGGTATGTGAAAATACCCCAACACTAGCATTTCGTTTAACTGGGTAAATAATTAACTGGGTAGAATTAACCGCGTAGTGAATATAATACGTTCGGTCCTTCCCGGACCACGCCGAATATATTATTATTATTATTATTATTTCACAGTCTTTACAGTGATGATTGGTAGAGTCCGACTAGTGGCTGGCCGAAAAATAGCAAGAAAGGGGCCAGATCACCGCCGGATGTGGCTACGCCGGCAGTGGCAATCACATCCACGGCGATGGTCGTGGGTGGCCACGAAATGTAGATCTTGGGAAGATGAAGATGTGTCGATGGTCAGATCCGCCAAAGGTGGCTCGCCGTTGCCGGAAAACGTCCCAAAAGGGTTGCCGCAACTGCAGAAAAACACTGAAAACACCGTCACCGGCAGCTACTGCGGCAGCTCCGATGGCTATGATGGGTACAGATTGGTAGCTGACCGTGTGATGGTCATGGCCGTACCGATGGTGTGGCCAAAGGCGAGGGGGAGAGTCTCCGGCGGCGAGCAAAAGTGGCGGTGGCGCTAGGAATGAATAACTATGAAAATGGGAGTAAAAACAGCTGGAAATCCGTGCATGAATTTAACGCTGAGTGGACAACTTAGATCATGCCCACGTGGCACGATCCAGACATATGACAACTTGTAGCATAGTGGGGCCTACCTATGGGTATGTGCAATATACATATACACAGAAAGCTCAGATCGAGACCGTCCAAAGTCAAAACAGACTCGAGTCGTAAAAGTGACTCTATAGGCGGGAATCGAGGTAAAAAGGCTAAATGGGTCTCGAACCCTAAACTCAATTAATATCGAGTAATCTGAAATTCCTATGCTGTATGTAAATGAAATACCAAAAAATTCCTAACAAATACTAAATGCTGCAACAGCCTAGTTCTAGTCCCAAAATCCAAGCTAACCCATAAAAATCATATGTATACCTCATGTTTACACTGATAACTCATACTTTACTATATCATAACTGAAACTGTCATATCAAAACTATATACATGTCGGGCATACTTAGCCTCCATAACATGCTCATATGGCCATCGGGGCCTCATACTAATATTCTTAAAATTGTTCTGGATCAAGTTTGCTCTAACCGACTCGAGATTGACTTGGACGGGTAAAATTGGGTAAAACCCTAACAAAAAAATGGGGTTTTACAACCTCTGCTCCTTATAAAAATTCCATCCTCGAAATTTCTTTCATCAACTGCGATCAGAGGACTCAACTAAAGACGCCATCTTGCTGACAAACTGGTAGGTACCCCTTGAAAGCTAGCCTGCACACGGTCCAAACATAACAACATGAATCTAGATCTCTAAATGCTGAGGAAGCTAACTAGCTCCTTACTAATCTGACTGGATAGACTACATGTGCTTGAATCATCTCACAAAGCATGTCATACATGCTAGAATCATCTATCTGTATTGACCATACATGCTCGAATCATCTCACTGGGCTGACCATACATGCTCGAATAGTCTCGCTGGACTGACCATGCATGCTCGAGTCATCTCACTAGACTAACTCCTAGGGTCACGGCAAACTATGGAGACTGAAATGAAATGACCGTGGCGAGAAAAACCTAAGCTCACCCCTAAGGGTCTACTGGGTAGTCGAGTAGGTACTCAAGAGTACTGTAGGCTCCTAATCTGAACTCCAATAGGAAAAACTATCTCGGTGCGAAGTATGCAGCTTAACATCTACCCATGTATCCATGATCCCATCAATGCGATAGGTCAACTATGTGTACCCTCAGGGCACTATGCTCTAGATCTTGAGGCTATATTAGGGTATCCTATGAGTCCTGCTAACAAATGGTGGACTCTAGTTCCAAATAAAAGTAAATGCTAATGAGTTGTATGGTTCCATGTCGCCAGTCTATGTCAAACACTCAAGTATGTTCACACTCACTAGGTCCTAGCTGACTTGGTCCTAAATCAATATCTCACTCTCTTCCATAATGGAAGAAGGACAGCTGCTATGACTCTATTGTATGCTATGACTCTCGTAACTATCTATACGACCACTAACTACTACTGACGGAACTCTCTGTGATGGAATAATGGCGAGAACACATATACATGTACAACATGTCTCAAGGAGTATGAAAACATACTCTACATAGAACTGTGGAATTTGTATTCGGTCTATGGGTTGTGTGGTAGTCAATATCTGCTCATCTCAGCCATCTGATAAACAGATAGTAGGACTCATATATCTAGAAAGGTGAGTGTGAACATACTCGAGTAGAAGCTTGACTCTGTCTAACGTATCTGGTCACATGGAAAGAGACTAGATCTCTCGTGAAAAGCTGGTCTCACTCCTCTAGACTCTAACTAGGATGTGTTTCATCCTCACGTGATTTGACATCAGGTTTTCTGGAAGAGTACACTAAGCTAAAAAATTCTATTAGATTTATATATGAATGGTGATGTGAGGATCTCTGTCTAAGTCACATTGGGGAAATGAAAATCTATGTAGGATATTGGGTGACTCAAACATATAGGTAGGTCTACAGACTTGTCTCTAAGATCATCATGATTGAACTCTGCCATAGGTAGCTAGCCTATTGAATAGCCAATCAACGACAAGTCTAAGAGACAGCTCCTAAGTAGCTTTAGTTTAATCAACTAACAATAGGCATGTATTTCTCAATACAGTACTAGTCATGCACTTCCAAATAGATGGGGTTCAAATGACCCAAAGAATCACTATTTCTCCTTAAGTTTACAGGGACTTGTATTGAGGTTTGACAGTGTCTCTTCCATTCTTCAGTGGCGTGTGACCTACCGTCCCGCTGCACCAATCTTGACTCACGTGACTACTAAAATGGTGGTAGTGCAATAGCGACGATGGTAGTGCATCACGGTCAGTAGTTGGGTAACATGGATGGCGGTAGTGTTATTCGGTGGTTGTGCTACTTGGACGGTGGGTGTGTAATTCAAAAGGCAGTTGTGCTACTCAGACGGTGGTTGTGCAACTCGGATGGAGGTGGTGCTACTCGAACGATGGTTGTGTTGTCCAAGTGCTGAAGATCTGATCCTGATCATGTAGGTCGTGAACTCATTACTATATCTGGCATGTTTATCACCATGTGGCTGTCTTCCCAAAGGTAGCTGCTATCAACTAAGCTCAAGTTTTGCAACCATGCGTGTCTAATCCGGAGGGGTCTAGATCATAATGGCAACATGTACAATGGTGATCTAATGCTGTGCTTACACTATCTCCTGCAATCTAGGGTGACTACTCCTACGAACACTAACTAGTTGTAACAACCCGCTTGAACTGGACTACGTGTTATCAAAAAATATAATTGATGTAACAATAATATTTCAGAATATGAATTGAAAAATAGCAAATAAGTCTGGAAATATATAATATAAATCATAACAATAAATCATGTTCTCTAAAATATAAAGGAACAATCCCACAGTCTCGAACCATTTACCATAGCCACATTTATAGCACAAGAGAATAATAAGAAAGTCCAATTTTTATTATCAATTCACCAACCTGATTCACATTTTTTCTTCAGTACAAAGCTGCTCACCTACAGAGGCAATTCAGTGTTAGTGATAAAACCACTAAGCCGCATAATTAAATGAAACATGTCAATAAAATCCCCATTATTGTTTCAAGAGTCTTTTAGTTGTTATGAGCCTATGCTGAGCTCGTTATATGCTAGGAGCCATCCAGCTACCATCCCATGCATGCGCACACACGCTATGTGGCTCACGGTCATGTGCACACACGCTATGTGGCCCATGGCCATGCGCACACACGCTATGTGGCCCACGGCCTATAGTTACCGATATTTGCCATTTACTCACCCTTTCAGTTTCACAAGTGCATAATGAGCCGTCTTACGCCATTGCGCCCTGTTGCCCCTTTCAGCATGGGGTCAAGTGTTCAATCTTTCAGGGGGTGCTGCCTTGTGCTGAATTGAGTCGCCCCGAGTTGTGTTCCAGTGCATGGTGATCAGATATTCAAGTTGACCAAGACTCCCATATAGTAATTTTAAATGTGCGTCCCCGTGTCGAACTGAGTCAATTCCTTGACTGATTGCGTTCTAGCGCATGGTGGTTGAATCTGGGCTGAAGCCGACCAGAGCTACCAAGAAGGGAAAATACAACATTTCAAATAATTATACGGACTTGGATAGTTCGTAAGTGGACTTGCAACCGCGACCAACGATCCTAATCTGGACGAGAACATAAAATTATACGTAAGTATAATTTTATTCGAGTAGAAATGCATGCAACTATTAACAATATTAAATATTAAATTCTCAACAATCTAGTGAGATAATTAATTATTCATGTGGTATAATCATTTAAGTCCTACTTTCCATTTTAAATTAATTATCTAAATTATAATTAACACTTAAAAAATAATAAAATAATTATTGACTGATAAACAAATATTTAATTTTCCTTTGCCGTGATAATTACTTAACCCCGATCTTTATGATTTAGTTTACGGTTATAATTTTTAATCGATATTATTATTCATAGCAATGTAATTAATTAAGTTGTTCGATTAAATTATTTAAAATAATTTGTATAACAACTCGGCCTAAAGTGCAAACTTATGGGGCTTAGTCATTTTTTTAAAATTGTTAATTGAAGTTAAAGATCTATAGTCCATTCATACTTATAAACAAGATCTTCTTCCAGTAGGTATTAGATGTGGGATTAAGTTGAGGGATCTCACAATCCACTCACCTTAAGAAATTTCGTCCCCGACATTCCTACACTTGGCCCATTGCTAACCCCAGCCCACGACCTTCTTTGGCCCGTGACAGGCAGCTTAGACAACATCCCCAATCCAACCCACCACCTCGCTACTCATCCCCATCCACTACTATCTCTTAGAAGTGGTCTATCTCAAGTCATCTCTTTGAACTCTCATATATGGTCCAAGTACTTAAGTGGCCCCACTGTCATAGGCACATCCTTCATATACAAGGATCTGTCTAAAGGTTCAAGTTCTCCAAAGTAAACCTCAAATCTATACCTAATGGATCTGTTTAAGGTACTCGATGGTCTAACTCATTCGCCAACTAACTTGGTCAGTGTCTCCATACTTTCAACTTCCTATATGTGTCATCTTTGATGACTTCGTCTCATAATATAGACCATTTCCCAATGAAGGACTGATGTGGAGGCGTACAAAAGATATATAAGTGTTGCAATGTCCCCGGTGCTCCAAATATTCCTAGTCACTACTCGTCTCAACTTTAGCTCACTGAATATGTCAACACTCTAAGTAGTCCAAATCTTTGGCACAGTAAAAATGAACACAAGTCTTTATGCTTATCATGGCATGCCGATGGGATCAATGCTGGCATCTACTGAAATCATGATCTTATATCCATCTCTTAATTTCTATAAACACTGAAAAAAATACCAAATGAAATACCTATCGGCTTGGATAAGGACTGCTCCACACACTGGCTCAAAACAAAAGTCACCTATCCCAATAAACCAAGACATGGCTCTAATACCAATTTATAACACCCCAATTTTGGTACACTTAAGAACCGAATCAGAAATGTTACGATCGAGTCGAGTCATGTTTAAAGTTGTAGATCAGTACGACTCGATTGATGAAATGTATCGAGACAACCTTCTTTTTATTATGAGAATGGAAGACATTATTAAATACGCATCAAACATAAATAAAAGTAAGAAAGTAAATAACTTTGCTGAGCCCAAGTTTGTGTAGCGTTTATCTGTACTCCCACCAAAGTTGACTCAGGATTTGCATGACCTACATATATTATATGAAAACCGTCAGTAACAAATGTTACTAGTCCCGAAAAAAACTAATACAATCTGGTAAATTGGTATTCCATTACCCACGAGAACTTATGGAACATCAAGATTTCCTCACATTGGGTGATCAGCAAACATACTTAAGCAATTGACGGCTCATATGCACAGCTCATAATCATATTCATACATACGTACAGCGCTTACGCCCTCATACCTTCCATATCACCCTCCACGGTACTCGAGTGGCAAAAGAAAATATTAAGTTAGTGCCACAATTTCCGAAAATGCACTGCATTATGCAGTACCATATACGCCACACTACATCATGGTTTGAAGGAGTACTAGTGTGATTCATACATATCACCATACCGCTCACTCTCTTATTCATGAAAATCATAAAAATGCGCATAGTCATATAATAGGCTTACAAAAGAGGTTTGTATCATATATTTATGGAGATTTAGTTAAAAAACGAACAGGGGAACTCATCCTTTTGTTTTATTAAACAAGGGTACAAAACACAGCTAAATGGCCCGACATCGGAGGGATGCAATAAAATGTTGCAACGTCGTCCTACGTATAAAACACGATTAAACAAGACACGCAAGGAGTCAAGCAGAGGAGGAGAATCCTATGGACATGTGGTCCAAGCTCCAAGCATATCTACACATTTACGGCGAGCTCGGACTCTAAAACCTACATCATAACCGACTACTAAGTAAAATATTAACATCCTTATATGATGCATGCTCATGGTGTGTGCTCATATGATTAATACATCTTAATAAAGAAAACAGTGCAAACAAAGCTACAACTAAACACCTGGCATGCAAATCGGAACATAATAATAAAAAATAATAAATGAATAAACAAGGAATCCACTCATAAATATTTAGATAAATAATAAATACGTGAGCATAAATAATTCTCTAATAATAAAAGAATCAAATAATTATACTATATAAATACATAGCTTGATACGAGTAAATATCATATATATACTCGTGTTAGTAAACATATAAATATATATATATATATATATATATATATATAATAATTCAATAAATAAATAAGTAAACAAATATTTATTCTCATTAATCATCAACACAAGAATACATAATTAAATACAAATAAATAATAACATACAGGTAACAAATAAATAAATAAATAAATATATTAATTTAGTAAACATAGTAAGACTAATATTCATAAGTAAATGTAATATTAATAACAAAAATAATCATGTAAAACATTCATCGTATATAATAAGCAGATAAATAAATAAATAAATAAATAAATAAAACAATAAGTAAAGAAAAATAATCATAACACCCAATCAACCTAAATCATGTGAATATGCATTATAATTAAGATAGAGGTTCTCGAATTACCGAAAACCGTGTAAGAACGGTTCGACAATAAGTTGAATCAGATCGAACCAAGCTAAACTGGGCCGAACCGTATTGAACCAATCCGGTCTAGGCTAATAGGAAGATGGCCTGGGTTGAGTAGGCAGACATGACATGGACTTGGAGGATTCAAACAAGGGCTGACAAGCTGGTGAATCACATCGGGCAGGTAGACGCGGATGCGAACGCGGGCAGGAGAACTCGATGCGGGTAAACGAAATGGGAGGAGGGGCGGCAGTGCCTGTCACATGAAAATGTCGACGCCAGCGAGGCTGGGCTGCCGCTAGGCGGGATCGGCAGGGGGTGTCATGGCGGAGGTGGTGGTGGTGATGATCGGAGGAGTCTAGCCACTTGCTGGTTGGAAAAATAGCAAGAATGTAAAGATTGTGAAAAATATATATATAATATTTACGTGGTTTAAAAATAATTAACTTGGTCCGGGAAGGATAGAACATTGGAGAATTATTATTATTATTATATTATTATATTTTATTCACAACCTGGTTATATTCTGGGGTGGTGGTGTTTTCCCATACCCTAGCCGTCATTTTCATTTTTTTAAAGGGGGCATCTTCCTTCACCCAAGCCGCCGACTTCCCATTTTCTTCTCCTTTCTCTCCTTTTTCCTCTCCTCTCTTGGCGGCGTTCTTACATCTCGTCTTCATGTCCTTTTCGGTATGCTTTCCTTGTTCTTCTTTTTCGCATTTTATAGTTGCTGATTTGTTTTCCTGTAAGCATGCAATTCATAATCGCTATGCTAAATTTTGCTGCTTCAAAAATTCATGAACGCCATGTAATTCTGCTGCTTCATCAATTCATGATTGCCACGCTAATAAATCCTGTTGTTTCATCAATGTTTTATGCTATGTAATTGGTTGGGATAATGGGCAACGCAGTAGGGGATTCCTTCGTTGCTTGCCAAGTTAGCCATCCATATCAGTTCGTCAGCCAAGGATCATGCCGCTTGGCCTTGATGTTGTGGGTTGTCGTGTGGGGAGAAGGGAAGCGTTCCTAGCCGTGATCCTGGCCAGGCGTCGTGCACCGTGGTACAGGACAGTGTTCGCCTTGGATAGCTGCTGTTAAGCACGAACGTTAGGTGCTTGGTTGGGATGCTCTAGATGGTTGTTCAATTGGGTTGGAGAAGAAGGTCGTGATCGGGTTTTGGTGCCAAGATAAGGGTTGAAGAAGAGAATTCTTTCGGGTTGCAAACTTGTAAATATAACTTTTTACTCGACACTACTCAAGATAAAAATATAATAATACTAACTCGTAATAAATCCTTAAAAATTATTATTCTAATGGTTATAGCTTACAGTTGCAAAACTAATTAACTATTGTACGAAATTGCCAAGTAATAAAAAATACGGTACTGATAAACTGTTGATAATTAATCGGTGTATTATAAACTACTAATTTAAATCCGATGATAATAAGCTATTAATGAAATAAAGATTTCACCTTTACCATATTAAATTTAAAACTAGGTAGATAAAGTGATTATTTTATAATGAGTTAGCAAGGTAGAAAATAGGTTATTAAACTATAATCGTGTAAAATCCCAAGCATTGAACTGAAATAGTATAATGAAAATAAATAAAGTTCGAACCTTTATTAAGTTGAATAATTTAAAATAATTGCATTAGTAGTATCCTTAAATTAGGATACTACAGATCATTTTAAATAATTTAATTGAATGACTTATTCAGTTAAATCGCTATTAATAATGATAATGATTAAAGATTAAAACCGTAAACTAAATCGTCAAGATCATAATAGTAATTAAATACTTGAATACTTGTTTATAGGTTAATAATAATTTCATCATTAGTGAAGTGTGAATTATGATTTAAATAATTAATTTAAAATGTAAAGTAAGACTTAAATGATTATGTTACATGAATAATTAATTATCTCACCAGACTTGTTGTAAATGTTGAGAATTTAATATTTAATATTGTTGAATGTCGCATGCTTTATGTTGTCGAGTTTTAATAATGATATATTTAAGTCATTTAGTTGCATGCATATCTACTCGAATAAAATTATACTTGCGTATAATTTGATGTTCTCGGTGAGTTTAGAATCGTTGGTCACGGTTGTAGGTCCACTTACGAACTAACCAGGTCCATATAATTATTTTAAACGTTGTATTTTTCCTTTTTGGTAGCCCTCGTTGGCCTAAGCCCAGATTTGACCACCATGCATCGAGTACAATCGGGGTTAAGGAATTAACTCAATCCAACACGGGGCCGCACCCCTTAAAAATTACTATGTAGGAGTCTTGGTCGACTTGAATTCATATCTGACCATCAGGCACCAAGCGCAACCAGGGTTGGCTCAATTCAACAGAGGGTAGCACCCCTGAAAGATTAAATACTTGTCCCCATGCCGAAAGGGGTGACAGGGCACAGTGGCGCAAGATAGCTCATTATATACTTGTGATACCGAGAGGATGACTCAATAGCAAATATCGGTAACTACATGCCATGGGCCATGTAGCGTGTGTGCGCATGCATGGGATTGTAGCTGGATGGGGTGCCCACCCCTCCCAGCATAGGCTCATAACAGCTAAAAGTCTTGAGAAATGATAATACGGATTATATTGACTTGTTTCATTTAATTTTGCGACTTAGTGGTTTCATCACTAACGTGGAATTGCCTCCGCAAGTGAGCAGCTTTGGACTGAGGACTAAAAGTGTGGTTGGTGGATCTTTTACTAACCAAGGTTTGGGGAATTGATAATGAATTGGTCTTCCTTTTATTCTCTTGTGTTATAAATGTGGCTATGGGAAACGGCCAGAGATTGTGGGACTTTATTTTTATGTATTGTCACATGCTATCAGAACATGATTTATTTTTATGATTTATAAAATTCTAGTCTTATTTGCCATGTTACGATTCATGTTCTTGCAAGTTATGTTTACATCATTTATATTTTTAGTAACTCGTGGCCGGTTGGGCGTACCGTTACAAGTGGTATCAGAGCCAAGTTTCTCACAAGCTCACACATTATGACTAAAGTACCTTGTTGAAAAGTCTAGTACTTATCTTTTCCCAATGTTTTATGTTATTAATTAACAAATTCATTCGCTAATAAACTATAAAGTTTGTGAAAAATAATATAAAATAAAATAAAATATTCAACTCGGTCTCGGAAGGATTGAACGTTGGATTATTATTATTATTATTATTATTATTATTATATGATTATTATATTTTCTCCTCTACCCGGTTATATTTTATTCTTTACCCGGTTACCCGGTTAAATGAAATATGGGTGTAGGGGTGTTTTCACATACCCTAGCCGTCATTTTCATTTTTATATTTGTGAAAGAGGACGTCATTTTAGGTGTAAGGGGCCTAGTTCTCTTCTTCCTTACCGGTGCTTCTTCCTTGCTTGGGTATCCTTCATATCTCCCTCTCATATTCTTTTTAATTGATAATAAGCTTGATAAACATGAGAATTAAAATCTGAAATCAATAATAAACAACTAGAACTAAACTGAAAACTGGAATCCCATTCATGGCCGAGTAGTCTAAAATTTTGTCAAGATGGGCGACCGTAAAAACGTTTGCAAGGCATTCCCTCACAACCCCAACGCCCACTCTTGCTACTAGGTCGAAGGGAGGGCTCACTGTGTCCTTGGTTTGCAAGTGGTGGCGGAATTACAGCTACTTATGGGAGGAGTTGTAAGGGGCAATGCTGTGGAGGAATTCTAGACATCTATACCAGTTCACCGGCCAAGGCTCACGCTGTGCATGTTCACAGCGCTTGGCCTTGATGTTGGGTTGTCGTGCAGGGAGAAGAGAAGAGTTCCCGGTGGTGCTGCTGGCCAGACGGAGTTCACCTTGCAGTCCCAGCGGTGCTGCTGGGCAGGAGTCGCGTCTTGGTGTAGAAAATGATTCGCCTTGGATAGTTGCTGTAATGCACGAGCTTAGGCTTACATTTGGATTGCTAGGGAAGGGAAGCAGTTAGAGAATGTTATGATTTTGTTTTGGGTTGAAGAAGAAGAAGGACGTGATCTGTTTTCTGGTCTAAAGAAGAAGGTAGAAGAAGAACGTTGGGGAAGAAGAAGATGGCAGTTTTGTAAATATAGGTTGGCTCGCTTCTGACTCAAGTCAAAAAATAATACTAACCGGAAATGAATCTTTAAAAATAATTATTTTAATGGATATAGGTTAAAGTTGCTAAACTAATTAATTATTGGACGAAATTGACATGGATAAAAGTAATAAAAAATTCGGTAATGATAAATGGTCAATAATTAATCGGCATACTATAAGTGATTAATTTTAAATTATATGTTTATAAGGGATTAATAAAATAAAGAGTTCCCATTACCATAATAAATTGAATATTAGGTAAATAAAGTGATTATTTTAACAACGAGTCAGTAAGGTAGAAAATGGGTTAATAAATTATAATTGGGTAAAAATCACAAGCGTTGAACTTAAATAACACAATGAAAATAAATAAAGTTCGAACCTTTTATTGAGTTGAATAATTTAAAATAATTAGTAATATCTTTGAATTAGGATAATACAAATTAGTTTAAGTAATTTAATCGAACAACTTAATTAATTAAATTGCTATGAATAATGATAGCGATTAAAAATTATAACCAAAGGAAAATATGCTAATAATAGTAATTAAATATTTGTTTATAAGTTGATAATTATTTTATCCTTTGTTAAGTGTGAATTTTAATTTAGATAATTAATTTAAAATGTATAGTAGGATTTAAATAATTATGTCACATGAATAATTTAATATTTAATATTGTTGAATTTTAATAGTGATATATATATATATATATATATATATATATATATATATATTGGTCGTTTAGTTGCATGGATTTCTACTTTAACAAAATTATACTTATGTATAATTTTATGTTCTCATTCAGATTATGATTGTTGGTCACCGATATGAGTTCACTTACGAACTATCCAGGTCCGTATAGTTATTTAAACTATTGTATTTTCCCTTATTGGGAGCCATGGTCAGCCTAAGCCCAGACTCAACCACCTTGCGCAGGAACATAATCGGGGTCAAGAATTGACTCATTCCGACACGGGGCCACACCTTTAAAATTAGTATGTGGGAGTCTTGGTCGACTTTAGTATCTGATCACCATGCGCGGGAATGCAACTGGGGTTGACACAATTGAGCAGGGCAGCACCCCCTGAAAGATTGAATACCTGCCCCTAGGCCAAAAGGGGTGACAGAGCGCAGTGGCGCAAGTAGGTTCGTTATGCACTCGTGCTACCAAGAGGGTGAGTCAATGGCAAATATCGTTAACTACAAGTCGTGGGCCACATAACGTGTGTGCGCATGTATGGGATGGTAGCTGGATGGGGAGGCCACCCCTCTTTGTATATAACGAGCTTGACATAGGCTCATAATCACTAAAAGACTCGTGAAATGATAATTGGGATTATATTGATTTGTTTCATTTAATTATATTGACATGTTTCATTGCTAATATGGAATTGCCTCTGCAGGTGAACAACTTTGGACTAAAGATTAAGAGTGTGGTCGGTGGGTCTTGTACCAACCTAGGTATGGTGAATCAATAATAATTGGATCCTTCTTAATCTCTCTTGTGTTATAAATGTGGCTATGGGAAATGGTCCGAGACTGTGAGACGGTTATTTTATATATTGTCATATGCTAACAGAACATGATTTCTTTTTATGAGTTATAAACTGATAGAGTTATTTGTTGTATTATGAATCATGTTCTAGAATGCTATTGTTACATCAATTATATATTAGGTAACACCCGGTCCGGTTCGGGCGGGTCGTTACATAAACTGTAATGACAGGCCCTAACCAGCCAGGGGTTACTCAAAAAGATAAATGAGGTACACATGACATGCAAGAACATCAATCATAATACGGCAAATAAGTCTAGAAATTTATAAGTAATAAAAATAAATCATGACCTGATAGCATGTGAATAAAAATAAAGACCCACAGTCTTAGACCATTTTCATAGCCACATTTATAACACAAGAGAATAAAAGGAAGTCCAATTTATTATCAATTCACCAAACCTTGGTTGGAAAGAGATCCACCAACCACACTTTTAGTCCATAGTCCAAAGCTGCTCACCGAGCAGAGGCAATTCTGCGTTAGTGATAAAACCACTAAGTGACATAATTAAATGAAACAAGTACATATAATCCCCATTTTCATTTCTCGAGACTTTTAGTTGTTATGAGCTTATGCTGAGCTCTTAATATGGCGGGAGGGGTAGCCACCCCATCCAGCTCCAATCCCATGCATGTGCACACACGCTATGTGGCCCACAACCTGTAATTACCAATATTTGTCATTGACTCACCCTCTTGGGATCATCACCGCCGGGAACGCTCCCCTTCTCCCTGCACGACAGCCCACTATCCAAACCCCATGCACAGAAATCATAAGACGCTAGGGACTGCAACTTAATTATCCTAAACAAGATGATTTCATATCAAGAATGTTGATGAAGCAACTGAACAACAAGGCGATCATGAATTGATGAAGTAGCATAAGTAATATGGCGATCATGAAATGCATGAAAATTAAGAATAAGGAGTTAGGAAGGATACCCAAGAAAGGAAGAAACCGGCTCCGGTAAATGAGAAGAAGATGAGAGTAGGCGGCTAGGGTGAGGAAGAGGAGAAATAGGCGGGTAGGGTGACGATGACGCCCATCACAAAATTAAAATGAAAATGATGACTAGGGTATGGGAAAACACCCTAACACCAGCATTTCATTTAACCGGGTAAAGATTAAAATATAATATTTAACCGAGTAGAGAATATAATATAACAATAATATAATAATAATAATATGATCCCTGAAATATCATAACGGGCAATAGAACAATCTTGATTAATTATTTCTTTGGTATTGGTTCATGCTACTACAATTATAACAATTTTATGCCACAAATAGGCTAGGGCATTTCCTTGCCATTTCTTGTTCATTCTCCCATGTAGCTTCCTCTAACCCCTGATTTTTCCTCAATAGTTCTTCCAAAGGAATTTCCTTATTCCTGAGTGTCTTTATTTCTCGTGCCAGGATGCAAACCGGTTTTTCCTCGTAGGTTAAATTTGATTGTAGCTTAAAACTTTGAAATTTGCTATTATATAATCCTCATCTCGTACATATTTCTTTAGCATGAACACATGGAAAACATTGTGTACTCCAACTAGGCTTGGTAGCAATGCTATTCGATATGCACAATTTCACACTCGATCCAGGATTGGGAACGGTCTTATGAATCTTGGCTTCAACTTCCTTGATGTTCTAAATCTGATCAGCCCCTTCCTAGGAGATGTCTTTAGGTACACAAACTCCCTAACTTGGAACTCTAGGTCCTCCTTCGAGTATCAGCATAACTCTTCTGTCGATCCAGAGCTGCCTTAAGCCTTTGTTGATTAAGTTTCACATTTTTAGTTGCTTCTCTCACCATCTCTGGCCCGACTATAACTACTTTGGTATACTCTAGCCAGCATGATGGAGACCTGCATGGCCTGCCATATAAGGCTTCAAATGGTTCGATCCCTATACTAACTTGATAAGAGTTATTGTAGGTAAATTCAGCCAAGGATTAGTGTTTCTCCCAGTCACTCCCCAGTCAAGATTGCAAGCTCTCAACAAATCTTCCAAAGTTTGAATAGTTCTCTGACTCTGACCATCAGTTTGGGGATGATATGCTGTACTCAGCTTGATTTGGGTCCCCATGGCTTTTAGAAAGCTTCCCAAAAATGTGAGGTGAATAGGGGATCTTGGTCGGAGACAATCTCCTTTGGAATCCCATACAACTTGACAATATTATCGACATACAATCATGCTAGGTATTCCATTGTCCTCAATGATTTCGTGGGGATGAAGTGAGCTACCTTAGTCTGTCAGTCTACAACTACCCATATGGAGTCATGCTTCTTATGAATCTTTGGGAGCTTTGCAATAAACTTGCATGTGACACACTCCCATTTCCAAGTTGGTATTTCTAAAGGTTGCAATAGTCCTCCAGGTAGTTGATGTTGGGCTTTGATCAGTTGGCAAGTCTGACACTCGAAGACAAAATCCACAACATCCCTCTTCATCCCAATCCGCCAGTAGGTTCGCTTTAAATCCTGATACATTTTATTAACTCTAGGGTGTATTGAGAACTTTGAGCGATGAGCCTCCTCCAAGATATTCCGCCTCAGTGCGTCATCCTTGGGTTCCTCTAAATCTGATCACACTATTGGAATCAGCTACAATGTCAGGAGTCTTGTCCAACATTTCATTCAGCTCCTCATCAACCATTTGTGCTAGCTTAACACGATCAACCAATTATTGGAAATAACCCAAATTGGCTAATAACCCTTTCTGTTGCTCGACAGGGTTGATAGCCACCACTTTTGCTAACATGGCCTAAAGTCTAGCTAGCTGCTGACCTTTGTCCACCTTGCCCTTCCGACACAACGCGTCTGCTACTACATTCGCTTTCCCTAGGTGGTATAAGATTTGGAAGTCGTAGTCCTTAAAATACTCTAGCCACTGCTTTTGTCGAAGGTTAAGGTCATTTTGGGTGAAGATATACTTCAAACTCTGGTGGTCAGTGAAGACTTTGAACTAGGCTGCATACAAGTAGTGTCTCCAAATCCTCAGTGCAAAAACTACTCCTCCCAGTTCCAAGTTATGGGTTGCCTAATTTTGCTCATGAATCTTCAATTGATGAGAGGCATAGGCCACCACTTTGCCTCCCTGCATAAGGGCACAACCTAAACCTAACAAGGACGCGTCACTGAAGACTACGAATCCTTCATTACCATTTGGTAGTATCAAGACTGATGCAGTTGGTAGACTCTTCTTTAGAGATTGAAAACTCTCCTCACACTTACTACTCCATTCAAACTTGACTCCTTTCCTTGTGAGCTTGGTCATCGGCGATGCTACTAAGGAGAAGTCTTTCATGAATTTCCTGTAGTAACCCTCTAAACCCAGAAAGCTTCTGATGTCAGTGACTGACTTGGGGTTGTGGCCAATCAGTAACTGCTTTTACTTTTGATGGATCCATTGCAACTCCGGCTTTTGATATAATATGACTAAGGAAGTTTACCTCCTTCAACCAAAAGTCATACTTTGAGAACTTGCCGAACAGTTGATTTTCTCTCAAAACTTGAAGAGTAATGGACAGGCACTTCAAATGCTCTTGTTCATTATTTGAATAGACCAGAATGTCATCCACAAACACGATAATAAACTTGTCCAAGTATGCGTGAAATACTGTGTTCATGAGTGACACAAAGGCCGCTGGTGTATTTGTTAGACCAAAAGGCATAACCAGACACTCATAATGTCCAAATTGTGTTCAGAAAGCTGTTTTTTGTATGTCTGACTCTTTTACTCGCAACTGGTGATAACCAAACCGCAAGTCTATCTTAGAAAATACTATGGCTATTTTTAGCTGATCAAAGTCATCAATCCTCAATAAGGGGTACTGATTCTTAACTTTCACTTGATTGAGTTGTCGATAGTCAATCGACAGCCACAGTGATCCATCTTTCTTCTTCACAAAAAGAATAGGGGCTCCCAGAGTGAAGTACTTGGCCGGATGAAACCAACCTGCAACAACTCTTTAGTTGACTCTTTAAACTCCTTGAGTTCTACTGCAGCCATGCAGTATGGTGCTTTAGAAATTTGTGTTACACCAGGTGCTAGGTCAATGGCGAACTCTAGTGCTTTCTTCTGGACAACGGGCTCTGGAAAATATTGTCCATTGAAAGCAGCCACAAATTCTGCCCATGTGATGGAAGAAATCTCATGTCGATGGAATGTGGTCTTTTCCATGGATTTCCACTAGTAAGATGCTTCCTCCTGAAGCATGCATGTTGCAAACCTCATTTGATGGCGGTGGGGCATAGAAAGAGCTTCAATCCCCAAAAGAATTTGTCAACTCTAGCCTTATCAGTTGCCAGAATCCCAGGTGCAAAATGCTTCAGCTGTAAGAATTTCTTGGCATATTCTCGGACTGAATCCTCCCCCTAAACCAAATTGGCAAACTCTAGTGCTTTCTTCTAGACAATGGGCTCTGGAAAATATTGTCCATTGAAAGATGCCACAAATTCCGCCCACATGATGGAAGAAATCTCACGTCGATGGAATGTGGTATTTTCCATGGATTTCCACCAGTAAGATGCTTCCTCCTAAAGCATGCATGTTGCCAACCTCACTCTAGATGGTGGTTAGGGGAGTGCCCCAGGGTTGGCAGGGTTGGCAGGGTTAGCAGACACGGACGAGCGAGGGGAACTTCCAGACCCAGTTCCACCGGTAGTCCAACAAGTGTTGCCGGCAGTTGTTGATGATAGTGACCGTTACACACTGTGGAAAAATTCAGGAAGAATGGAGCTGAGGTATTTGTTAGAGGGATCAATCGAATAAAGGCGGAGAGCTGGATAGACATTACCCAAAAAGCGTTTAGGGCTCTGTCTGTGCTCCAATGCCATCAAGTGAGGTTGGCAACTTGCATGCTTTAGGAGGAAGCATCTTACTGGTGGAAATCCATGGAAAAAACCACATTCCATCGACGTGAGATTTCTTCTATCACGTGGGCGGAATTTGTGGCAGCTTTAAATGGACAATATTTTCCAGAGTCCGTTGTCCAGAAGAAAGCACTAGAGTTTGCCAATTTGGTTTAGAGGGAGGATTCAGTCCGGGAATATGCCAAGAAATTCTTACAGCTGGAGCGTTTTGCACCTGGGATTCTGGCAACTGATAAGGCTAGAGCTGACAAATTCTTTTGGGGATTGAAGCTAGAATTGAGGGGTAAGATTGCTACATCGCCAAGGAGTACGATAACCGAGGTGATCGATTCAGCCACTACTCAAGAGTTGGTGTTCGAGTATGACCGTACACAGAAGCAAGGAAAGGTTACTTCACAGCACAAAAATGCCAACCCTGTTAGTAACCAAAACAGGTTAGCAGGACACTAGCAATAGAACTGCCAAGGGAACATAGAGGGGAACCTTAAAAGGAAGTTTCAAGATATCCCGTTGAGGCGATGTAAAAATTACAACAAGATGCATTCAGTGTAGGAGCCCATGAGGTGCTACAATTGCAGAAGGACGGACACATACAAAGGAGTGTTGTCAGCCTCTGAAGCAACAATAGGAGCAACCTGAGAGAGAAGGCACAAGCTCCTATACGCTACCTAACACCTGCACAACCGGCAGACAAAGGGAAGGTGACCTCTATGCAGTTAAGGTCGATGAAGTTGTGGAGGATGATCACAGTATCTGAGTAAAATTATAATCGAGCGAGTCATTGTAGATGTTATATTTGATTTGGGGTGTTCACATTCATTCATTTCATTTCAAATAGTTAGGAGGTTAGGACTCCAAGCATCCCCATTATCCAAGTACTAAAGAGTCACTACTACAACGGGGAGACAATGAAGTCACAACTTTGGGAGTTACTAACCTATCCTTATATATGCAAGGGAACCCTATGTGGGAACTTTATCATGTATGGGGTAAAAGGGTATGATGCACTATTGGGAATGGACTAGTTGTCAGCACACCAGGTTTTTCTTGACTGTAAAGGGAAGAGAGTGGTGACAAAACCTTGTAGCTGTGAGTTGGGGGTAATTTTCCAAGGGTATTTGCATGATCCATCTTCTTGTACCGTGTCGAGTGGTGAGGTTAGTCGAGTTGTTTGGTGAGGGTTGTAAAGCCTATTTGACTAACTTAGTTGAGTTTGAGTCAAACCCCAAAGAGTTGTCCATGATTCCTGCGGTAGCAGAGTTTCTCGATGTATTCCCAGACGAACTTTTAGGGTTACCTCTTAAGCGGGTAGTGGAGTTTGCCATTGACTTAGCTCCTGGAACAACACCAATTTCTAAATCACCATACTGCAAGGCTCTAGCAGAACTCAAGGAGTTAAAGAGTCAACTAGAAGAGTCGTTGTAGGTAGGCTTCATCAGACCAAGTACTTCAACCTGGGGAGCTCCTGTTCTTTTCTGAAGAAGAAAGATGAATCACTTCGGCTGTGTATTGACTATCAAAAAATCAATCAAGTGACAGTTAAGAATCGGTAACCCTTACCAAGGATTGATGACTTGTATGATCAGCTAAAAACAACCGGAGTATTTCCTAAGATAGACTTGTGGTCTGGTTATCACCAGTTGCAAGTAAAGGAGTTAGACATATAGAAAACAGCTTTCTGAACACGATATGGACATTATCAGTTTCTGGTCATGCCTTTTGGGCAAACAAATGCACCAGCGACCTTTATGTCACTAATGAACATAGTTTTTAAGCATACTTGGATAAGTTTATTGTCATGTTTATAGATGACGTTCTGGTCTATTCAAATAATGAAGAAGAGCATGTGAAGCATATGTCCATTACTCTTCAAGTCCTGAGAGAAAATCAACTATTCACCAAGCTGTCAAAGTGTAACTCCTAGTTGAAGGAGGTAAACATCCTTGGTCATATTATCTTGAAGGACAAAGTTTCAGTGGATCAGATTTAGAGGAAGTTCTTGATACACCATGGAGTTACTAAAATGTATCAGGATTTAAAGTGAACCGACTGGTGGATTGGAATGACAACGGATGTTGTGGATTTTGTCTCCAAGTGTCAGACTTGCCAACAGATCAAAGCCCAACATCAACTACCTGGGAGACTATTGCAACCTTTACAAATAATAACTTGGAAATGGGAGTGTGTCACATGCGATTTTATTGCAGAGCTCCCAAGGACTCAGAAGAAGCATGACTCCATATGGGTGGTTGTGGACCGACTAACTAAGGTAGCTCACTTCATCCCCACAAAATCAATGAGGACTGCAGAATACCTGGCAGGATTGTATGTCGACAATATTGTCAAATTGCATGGTATTCCAATGGAGATAGTCCCTGACCGCGATCCCCTATTCATCTCACATTTCTAGGAAGCTTTTCGAATAGCCATGGAGACCCAAATCAAGCTAAGTATAGCGTATCATCCCCAGATTGATGGTCAGAGTGAGAGGACTATTCAAACTTTGGAAGATTTGTTAAGAGCTTGCATTCTTGACTGGGGAGGTGACTGGGAGAAACACTTAGCCTTGGCTGAATTTACCTACAATAACTCTTACTAGGCCAGTATAGGGATGGCACCATTTGAAGCCTTATATAGTAGGCCTTGTAGATCTCCATCGTGCTGGCTAGAGTCTACCGAAGCAGTTATAGTCGAGCCATAGATGGTGAGGGAAGAAACTGAAAAGGTGAAACTCATTCAGGATCGACAAAAGAGTTATGCTGATCCATAAAGGAGGGAAGTTGAAGCCAAGATTCATAGGACCGTTTCCAATCCTGGATTGTGTTGGGAATTGTGATATAGATTAGCATTGCCACCAAGCCTAGCTGGTGTACACAATGTTTTCCATGTGTTAGTGCTAAAGAAATATGTACGGGATGAAGATCATATCATTACAAATTTTGAAGACTTTGAGCAACAATCAAATTTAACCTACGAGGAAAACCGACCGCATCTAGGCAAGAAAAATAAAGACACTCAAGAACAAGGAAATTCCTTTGGTAAAGGTATTGTGAAAAATCAAGGGTTAGGGAAGCTACATGGGAGACTGAACAAGAAATGACAAGGAAATACCCTACCATGTTTGTGGCATAGGCGTTTATATTTGTAGTAGCATGAACTAATCCCGAAGAAATAAATAAAGTTAATCATAAAGTTGGGGAGATTGTAAAGACCGTGGAAAAAATTTTAATATATTTGACTCGGACAGGGAAGGATCGAACGTTAGAGAATTAATATTAATTATATTATATTCTCTACCGAGTTAAGTCTACCCACTTAAATATTTTATTCTTACCCAGTTACCCGGTTAAAGGAATAAAATACGTGTGTTGGTGTGTTTTCACATACCCTAGCCATTTTTGAAGGGACGCCATTTTTCATTTTATAAATTGTGAGGGGTGTCATTACGCTCTGATCTTCTTCTCCTCTTCCTCACTCAGAGCCGGCATCTTCCTTGCTTGGGTAGCCTTCCTATCTCCCTAATCTTAGTTTTCATGCATTTCTTAATCACCATGCTTCGTCAATTCATGATCATCGGGTAAAGTTCTGCTACTTTCTCCATTCATGGGCGTCATGTAAACTTGCTGCTGTTTCACAAATTCATGTTCATTTTGTTGTGCTGTTGCTTCATCAACGTGCTATGCTATGTAATCAATTGGGTTAGGATAAGGGAATTGTAGTCTCCTAGCGTCCTAGGAGTCTAGGATGGGGTTTGGAGGGTGGACAACTGTAACAACCTGCCCGAACCGGACCGGGTTTTACTTAAATATATAGGTAATGTAAATGTAACATCCCAGAACATGAATTGAAATACCGCAAATAAGTCTCGCAACATATAATATAAATCATAACAATAAATCATGTTCTTTAAAATATAAAATAACTGTCCCACAGTCTTAGACCATTTCCCATAGCCACATTTATAACACAAGAGAATAATAAGGAAGTCCAACTTTTATTATCAATTTACCATACCTCAGGTTGGTGAAAGCACCACCAACCACACTTCTATTCTTTAGTCCAATGCTGCTCACCTGCGGAGGCAATTCTGCGTTAGTGATAAAACCACTAACCCGCATAATTAAATGAAACAAGACAATAAAATCCCTATTATCATTTCACCCGTTTTTAATTATTATTACACAAGTCCTTAGTAATTATCTCTCAGGTCACTCTTAAATTAGTAATTTGTCTCTCAAGTCATTCTGAGATTAGTAAAAGTCGTCTCCCAGCTCATTTTGAGATTAGAAAACGTCTCCAGCTCATTCTGAAATTAGATGGTCTCCCAATTCATTTTGAGATTAGTCATGGTCTCCCAGTTCATTCTGAAATTAGAAATCATCTCGCAGCTCATTCTGAGATCAGGTGGTCTCCCAATTTATTTTGAGATTAGTAATGGTCTCCCAGTTCATTCTAAGATTAGAAGTTGTCTCCCAGCTCATTCTGAGATTAAAGGGTCTCGCAATTCATTTTGAGATTAGTCATGGTCTCCCAGTTCATTCTGAGATTAAAAATTGTCTCCCAGGTCATTCTGAGATTAGGTGGTCTCCCAATTTATTTTGAGATTAGTCATGGTCTCCCAGTTCAATCTGAGATTAGAAATTGTCTCCTAGCTCATTCTAAGATTAAGTGGTGTCCCAATTCTTTTGAGATTAGTCATGGTCCCCAAGTTCATTCTGAGATTAGAAATTGTCTCCCAACTCATTCTGAGATTAGAGAACGTCTCCCAGCTCATTCTGAGATTAGGTTGTCTCCCAATTAATTTTGAGAATTGGCATGGTCTCCTAGTTCATTCTGAGATTAAAAATCGTCTCCTAGCTCATTCTGAGATTAGGTGCCGACAAAGGCTACTAATTTGGGAAAAATACAACATTTCGTGTAGTTATACCAGTTTTAGAAAAATATGACATTTCAAATAATTATACGGACAATACAACGTTCCAAATAATTATACGGATAATATAACATTTCAAATAATTATACAAACACACATAGTAATTTTAAAGGTGCGGTCCCGTGTCTGGACTGAGTCAATTCCTTGACCCCGATTGTAATACAGTGCATGGTGGTCGAATCTAGGGTCAGGCCGA
This sequence comes from Piper betle, assembly GCA_033002965.1. Lineage (NCBI taxonomy): Eukaryota > Viridiplantae > Streptophyta > Magnoliopsida > Piperales > Piperaceae > Piper > Piper betle. The sequence goes on along the minus strand of JAURVB010013967.1, from coordinate 71,760 downwards.
CCTGGGCTGCCAACAAGGGAAAGTACAACATTTCAAATTATTATATGGACCTGGATATTTCGAACTCGCAATTGCGACCAACAATCCTAATCTAAACGAGAACATAAAATTATACATAAGTATAATTTTATTCGAGTAGGAATGCATGCTACTAAATGACTAATATATATATCACTATTAAAATTCAACAATATTAAATATTAAATTATTCAGGTGATTTAATCATTTAAGTCCTACTTTACATTTTAAATTAATTATCTAAATCATAAATAATACCTAACAATTGATAAAATAATTATTACTACAAAACAAGTATTTAATTTTCCTTTGCAACGATAATTACTTAACCCGGATCTTGATGATTTAGTTTATGGTTATAATTATTTTTTATCGCTACTATTATTTATAGCAATTTAATTAATTAAGTTGTTCAATTAAATTATTTAAAATAATTTGTATTATTCAAAAATATTATTAATACAATTATTTTAAATTATTCGACTCAATAAAGTTTCGAACTTTATTTATTTTCATTATTCTGTTTAGGTTCGACGCTACTGATTGCTACACGACTATAGTTTAATAACTTATTTTCTAGATTACTTATTTGTTATTAAAATAATCACTTTATTTACCTAATATTAAATTTAATAAGGTAAAGGTAAAATCTTTATTTTATTAATCCCTTATAAATATTAAATTTAAAATTAATCACTTATAGTATGTCGATTAATTATCGACCGTTTATCATTACTGTATTTTTATTAATCGTGGCGATTTCCTACAATCATTAGTTAGTTTACTAACTTTACCCATACATTAAAATAATTATCTTTAAAGATTTATTACGTGTTCGTATTATTTTTAACTCGAGTCGGTATCGAGTCAACCCTTTGCAGGTGCTTCCCTTACCATATCTGGTCTGACTATTACTGCTTCGGTAGACTCCAACCAGCACGATGGAGATCTACAGAGCCTACCATATAAGGCTTCAAATGGTGCCATCCCTATACTACCTTGGTAAGAGTTATTGTAGGTGAATTCAGCCAAAGCTAAGTGTTTCTCCCAGTCACCTCCCCAACCAAGTATACAAGCTCTAAACAAATCTTCCAAAGTTTGAATAGTCCTCTCACTCTGACCATCAGTTTGGGGATGATATGTTGTACTCAACTTAATTTGAGTTCCTGTGGCTTTTTGGAAAGCTTCCCATAAATGTGAGTTCAATCGGGGATCGCGGTCAGAGACTATCTCCTTTGGAATCCCATGCAACTTAACAAAATTGTCAACACATAATTCTGCTAGGTATTCCGTCGTTCTCATTGATTTCATGGGGATGAAGTGAGCTACCTTAGTTAATCGGTCCACAACTACCCATATGGAGTCATGCTTCATTTGAGTTCTTGGGAGCCTTGAAATAAAATCGCATGTGACACACTCCCATTTCCACATTGGTATTTCTAAAGGTTGCAATAGTCCTCTAGGTAGTTGATGTTGGGCTTTGATCTGTTGGCAAGTATGACACTTAGAGACAAAATCCACCACATCCCTCTTCATCCCAATCCACCAGTAGTTTCGCTTTAAATCATGATACATTTCAGTAACTCCAGGGTGTATCGAGAACTTTGAGCGATGAGCCTCCTCCAATATATTCCGCCTCAATGTATTACCCTTGGGTACACACAACCTTCCTCTAAATCTGATCACACTATTGGAATCAGCTATAATGTCAGGAATCTTGTCCAACATTTTATTCAGCTCCTCATTGCCCATTTGTGCTAGCTTAACACGACCAAATAAATCATTGGAAACAACCAAATTTGCCAGTAAGCTTGTTAGTTGCTCCACCGGGTTGATAGTTACCACTTCTGCTGACTTGGCCAATGTCTAGCTAGCTGTTGACTTTTGTCCACTTTGCCCTTCCGACTCAACGTGTCAGCTACCACATTCGCTTTCCTTGGATGGTATAAGATTTGGAAGTCGTAGTCCTTCAAATATTCTATCCACCGCCTCTGTCGAAGGTTAAGGTCATTTTGGGTGAAGATATACTTCAAACTCTGGTGGTCAGTGAAGACATCGAATTGGGCTCCGTACAAGTAGTGTCTCCAAATCTTCAGGGCAAAAACCACTGCTGCCAGTTCCAAGTCATGGGTTGCATAATTTTGCTCATGATTCTTCAATTGACGAGAGGCATAGGCCACCACCATACCTTCTTGCATAAGGATGCATCCTAAACCCAACAAAGATGCATCGCTGAAGAGTACAAATCCTTCATTACCATTTGGCAGTGTCAAGACTGGTGCTTTAGAAATTGGTGCCACTCCAGGTGCTAGGTTAATGGCAAACTCCACTGCCCGCTTACGAGGTAACCCTGGAAGTTCGTATTGGAATACACATATTCCTGGACTAAATCCTCCCCCTGAACCAAATTAGCGAACGCCAGGGCTTTCTTCTAGACAACGGGCTCTGGAAAATATTCTCTATTGAAAGCTGCCACAAATTGCACCCACGCGATGGAGGAAATCTCATGTTGATGCATTAGTATTTTTTTTAGGTATATCAGTAGCAGGTAAATTTCTTAATTAATAACACAACACAGTGGGAAAAGATAATTATTGGACTTTTCAACAAGGTGCTTGAGTCCATGGTTGCATAAATCGCAATCGGAATCAGAATCGGTTTTCGAGGGAGTCAGATTTGGAATCGGAATCGGTCTAAATCGGACATGAATCGGTTAAGTTGATCGGTCTGAATAGGTCTAAGTCGGTCAGATTTAAAAATTTAACAACTCATAACATAAAAATATAAAAATTAGATATTGATGTCATTTTGATATTATTGTGTGTATTATATTTTATGATATTTTTTAATATTTTTTTAGATTTTTTTTGAATTATTTAGAGTTAGTTATTATTTTTGACTTAAGTAGGACATGAGTAAAGTTTTAATTACGTGAATACAACAAAGTGATATTTCCTTCCCCTACCCTATCTCTCCCGCATCCGCACTCCATCCCCGTCGCCGCCGCCGCTGTCGCCCCCACCTCCCCTCCAAACCCGACCCGAACAGCCCTGCGACCGGCCTTACGCCCGCCGCACCCTGCCCCCACTCACCCCGCCACGCCCCACCCTCACCCACCGTGGCCCGCCCTCACCCGCCGTGCCCCGCCCCGCCCTCGCCCGCCACGCCTCGCCTTGCGCCCTCCGTGCCCTGCCGCGCCCCTCCTCCCCCCACCAACCTCGCCCTGGCCTGCCACGCCGAGCCCCCCTCCCCTCAGACCCGCCCCGCCCGACCCGCCTCCCCCCGCCTGCCCCGCCCCGCCTCCCCCCACCAGCCCCACCCTATCCCTCCCCGCCACCACTGCCCCACCCCGCCGCGCCCGGAATCGGCCGATTTGGGCCGATTCTGAATAGGCTCGAATCGGCTGATTCACAGACCGATTCGGATGAAAACCGATTCCATTGGTTTTTTGAATCGGTTTTCCTCCGATCCGAGTGGAATCGGCTGATTTCGATTCGAAATCGGCGATTTATGCAACCCGGCTTGAGTCATAAAATGTGAGCTAATGGGAAACCTATCTATTATACCACCTGTAACGACCCGCCCGAACCGGACCGGGTATTATTTAAAAATATAGGTAATGTAAATGTAACATTCCACACCATGAATTGAAATACAGCAAAAAGTCTCGTAACATATATTATAAATCATAACAATAAATCATGTTCTCTAAAATATAAATAACTGTCTCACAGTCTTAGACCGTTTCACATAGCCACATTTATAAAACAAGAGAATAATAAGGAAGTCTATTTTTTATTATCTATTCACCATACCTAGGTTGGTAAAAGAACCACCAGCCACACTTCTTTTCTTCAGTCCAATGTTGCTCACCTGCGGAGGCAATTCAGTGTTAGTGATAAAACCACTAAGCTGCATTATTAAATAAAACAAGTCAATAAAATCCCTATTATCATTTCACCCATTTTTAATATTATTATTACACAAGTCTTTAGTAATTATCTCCCACGTCTTTCTAAGATTAGTAATTTGTCTATCAGGTCATTCTGAGATTAGTAAAAGTCGTCTCCCAGCTCATTCTAAGATTAGAAAACGTCTCCTAGCTCATTCTGAGATTATGTGGTCTCCTAATTCATTTTGAGATTAGTCATGGTCTCCCAGTTCACTCTGCCATTAGAAGTTGTCTCCCAGCTGATTCTGAGATTAGGTGGTGTCCCAAATAATTTTGAGATTAGTCATGGTCTTCCAGTTCATTCTAAGATTAAAAATTGTCTCCCGGCTCATTCTGAGATTAAGTTGTAAAACCCACGATTCGGAGTTAGGGTTTTATATTCAGAACCGGTCGGGTCGACCGTTATTTTTTCGAGTTGAGTCAGTTTCAGGACACGTGTACCGAGCCAATGCCAGTCGCGTGTATGAGCTATGAGGGTCATGCGTACCCAAGTATATGATGATAACGTCATGAACACAGCAGAACAGAATGAGTTATCAGATATATGAGAGTATGCCAGTAATTTTTTTATTATTTTTATATATAATGGATCGTAAAATTAGTATTAGGCCGTTTACCGCGTTAGGACGCGTTCGGGCAGTCTGGGTGGGTTGATAGTTCTAGAACATATCATTATGATTTTTTTTGTGTGTTGTTTGATTTTACGGGATTTTTCCCGATTTTTATGAATTTTTTTAGGATTTAATACGACTTAGTTATTATACTTGACTCGAGCCGGAGACGAGTCAAGTATTATTTACGAAACTGCCACCAGCCTTTTCTTCCTCTTCCCCGACCTTTCTTCCCCAAAACGTGCCGCGCCGCCCCTGTTCGCGCGCCACCGCCGCCGCTGTCGGCGCCGCCCGGCCGTCGACCGACGCCGCCCAGCTCGGCGACGCCGTCGCCATGCTGCCCCGACCAAGTCCGGCCCCAATCGGGCCGCCGTGACGCCGGAATCGCCGTGCGTAGCGCCGCGGCAAGGTCTTGGTCGCGTCGCCGATCGCGCCGCCGCCGACCGTCGCCACCACGATCAGGTGGTCGGCTCGACGTCCTCGACCCCTCAGCTGCCTTCCCCGACCGGAGCGGAGGCCGTTGCCGCCGTGGCCGGCCGGATCTAGCAACCACCACGGCCGGCCTCTGTTTTGCCGTTTTCCGGCGAGCCGCCGCCTCCATTGGCCACACTGAGGTCATAGATGAGTCGGGCTCGCCGAGCCGGTTCCGAGGGTACCCAACACGACCCCTTTCCGACCAGTAGACGCCGCCGGCGATTGTCGTCGGAAAACCACCGGAAGCCGCCGGAAAACCGCCAGTAGCTGTCGGAAAACCGCCGGAAAATCGGAATTTCTGGAATTCGCTGGAATTCACCGGATCTTCCGCGGGGCTCACCCAGTGGAGCCCGATCGAGCTTCGGACGCCGATGAGCGCCGAATTTGAGCTCCGAGATGCGCGACGGAACCCTAGCCGTCGCCGATTGCCGACGACGTGAGGTATAATTACCTCCGAGTGATTTATTTAAGATGGATGATGATTGTTAGTACAGCATGCTAGGGTTGGTTTATTGATATGATTAATACTTAATTATGGATGAAACGATGAGTCGCATGATGTGATTAATGACTAATTAGGGATAAAATGATAAGTTACATGCATGATTTGAATGGATGAATGTAGGTGATCTAATGAGATAGATCGAGTTGGATCATGATAATGGATCACGACAGAAGTTAGAAAAACGTAATAAAATTAGTATGAATAGGATGAGTTAGGATTAATTAATTTTTATGATTTTCTGATTGTTATGTTGATGGATGCTTGCATTGTGATTTTGATGTTATTGAGTTTGATGCATCATTTAGTTAGCGGGCGTTAGTATTTAGTTTTGATGTGTAGGTACGGAGTAGGAGCTCGCCGCCTAGGCGCGATGACACGCTTGGAGCTTCTACCAGGTCCGTTTAGGACTCGTCTCTTTTTACGCTCTTCCATTGTATGTTTATTTTATTATTGCAGGGCGGGTTAAGTGGCGTTTTATTGGATCCCACTTAACTCGGGCCATTTAATCGAATATTTCCGGATTAATAACCCCTCGAGGATGAGATCCCTCGAGGATGATTTCGAAAACAAGATCCACCACAAGTTGCCTTCGGGCCTATTATATGAATCCCTTCCCAGGCCTATATATATTGTTTTATCGAGTTTTCAGTGAGACGAGAGATGGAGAAACCGACTGCACGTACCATGCAGAGGATGCCGTGACAGTCAAAGCGGGCTCTGGATTAGTGCCAGCGGACTGTTCCATTCCCGAGGGATCCTGACAACTCCGCGTTTGAGTTCCTCACACCCGGAGAACGTGGAGGTTTACGGGTACTGTTTAGTACAGCGCATGTCCGGACTTGTGGTTCAAAGGGTACTAAAGGCGACTGCCTGAGAGTACTCGGCCTTCGTGCTCAAGGCCAGGAGAGATATGGAGGTTCGGAGAGGGCTTAGGATAAAGTTTCATGAGAAGTACTGAAAAAGAAGTGCTGAGAGTAGCACAGTACCAGCAGCAGTAAGTTCGGGATGCTACCGGGTCTGCAGCCCAGTGGCTCCTCAGTAGTGCCCTTCAGAGTGTTCTTGAGGAAGTATATGGTTTTCGTTCATATGAGAGTTTGCTCTCATAGCCAGTTTGTTATAGATATTTTATTTTCCGGACCAGTAACGCTTGTTACTGACGTTTTTCTTATATATATGTAGGTGATAAGCACGAGATGGACGGGCCGGCCAGGACGGAGGAGCAATGAGGTCTTGTGCACACACATGTTAGATTTCTGAATGTTTAATATTGTATTATTATGTTATTATTTTGTGAATGCTATGATTAAATGTTTGAGGCATGATAGGATAGGATTAAATGAAATGAGATGATGCTAAGACATGATGATAAGAGGTGAGATGTGATCAGAGTGGGCAGCAGAAGTGTGGCCCAAGTCCTATGATGAATATACAGTATATTAAATTATGTGTGATTAAAATTGTTGATATATGTATATATATTGGTATGTATTGTTTTGACAGGGTAGACCCTAATTGCACTTTTAGGGGAGACTCTGTCAGTTTTACTTTAGAATTTTCATCGATTTTGCTCGTGATTGTGTTGGCGTGAAATTTAATTTGCATGTCATTCATGTAGTACCATGTTAGGATTTTGCACATTTATTCATTCATGATGGATCGTATCTTCATCTTAAGACGCCGAGATTGGATCCGCATGAGTTAGGTTCGGGTTAGCGGACCTAACCGGGGCCTGTAACATGCCGGTTCGGTTCATGAGCGTGGACCGGATTTGGGGTGTTACATAGGTAGTCTCCCAATTCATTTTGAGATTAGTCATGGTCCCCAGTTCATTCTAAGATTAGAAACTGTCTCCCAGCTCATTCTGAGATTAGGTGGTCTCCCAATTCATTTTGAGATTTGTCATGGTTTCCCAATACATTCTAAGATTATAAATTGTCTCCTAGCTCATTCTGAGATTAGAAAACGTCTCCCAGCTCATTTTGAGATTATGTGGTCTCTCAATTCATTTTGAGATTAGTCATGATCTCCCAGTTCATTTTGAGATTAAAAATCGTCTCCCAGCTCATTATGAGATCAGTGCCGACAAAGACTACTAATTTGGGAAAATAAAACATTTTATATAGTTATACCAATTTGAGAAACTATAACATTTCAAATAATTATACGGACAATACAACATTCCAAATTATTATACGGACAATATAATATTTCAAATAATTATACGGACACATAGTAATTTTAAAGGTGCGGCCCGTGTCAGACTGAGTCAATTCCTTAACCCCGATTGTGTTACGGAGCATGATGGTCGAATCTGGGCTGAGGCCGACCAGGGCTGCCAACAAGGGAAATTACAACATTTAAAATGATTATGCGAACCTTGATATTTCGAACTCGCAATTGCAACCAACGATCCTAATCTAAACGAGAACATAAATTATACATAAGTATAATTTTATTTGAGTAGGAATGCATGCAACTAAATGACTAATATATATATCACTATTAAATTTCAACAATATTAAATATTAAATTATTCAGGTGATTTAATCAATTAAGTCCTACTTTACATTTTAAATTAATTATCTAAATCATAAATAATACCTAACAATTGATAAAATAATTATTACTGAAAAACAAGTATTCAATTTTCCTTTGCGATGATAATTACTTAACCCCGATCTTGATAATTTATTTTACAGTTATATTTATTTTTTATCGCTACTATTATTTATAGCAATTTAATTAATGAAGTTGTTCTATTAAATTATTTAAAATAATTTGTATTATTCAAAAATATTATTAATACAATTATTTTAAATTATTCGACTCAATAAAGTTTAGAACTTTATTTATTTTTATTATTCTCCTTAGGTTCGACGCTAGTGATTGCTACCCGACTATAGTTTAATAACCTATTTTCTATATTACTTACTTGTTATTAAAATAATAACTTTATTTACCTAAAATTAAATTTAATAAGGTAAAGGTAAAATCTTTATTTGATTAATCCTTTAAAAATATTAAATTTTAAATTAATCACTTATAGTATGCCCACTAATTATCGACCGTTTATCATTACCGTATTTTTATTACTCGTGGCGATTTTATACAATTATTAGTTAGTTTAGTAAGTTTACCCATACCCCATTAAAATAATTATCTTTAAAGATTTATTACATGTTCGTATTATTTTTAACTTAAGTCGGTGTCGAGTCAACCCATATTTACAAAACTGCCACCCTCCTCCTCGTTCTTCTTCTTCTTCTTCCCATCGCCACTCTTCTCTCCACCAAAACCAGACTGCACCCTTTTTCTCCACCCCTTTTCTTGCCACCCAAAACACTCAGAATCACGTCCTCGCTCAACTTTAACCTTCTCCAGCAACCAATTGGAAGCCTAAAGTGCGTGTTTTATAGCAGTTAACCAAGACGACCATGTGCTGCACCATGGCGCCCAACTCCTGGCCTGTTCTTCTTGTCCAAGCCTCAAGACCCCTCCTTTCTTGCACCTTGCTCCAATTCAGATGTTCCATGACCTAAGGCCGGCATCAAAATAGTAAGGATCAGCCACCTTTGGACGTTGCATAGAGTATGGTCGTCCTCCCCACTTCTGCACGTCGCTGCCATGAATTCCGGCGATAAGGTGGTCTATAGTGGATTGTTCCGGTGGCCTGAACTACTATGATAGAACCCATGATGCTGTCGACAAAGCACAACTGGCATTTATCCCTTTGAAGCTTCCATTACAGCATCAATTGCAGCAGAACGTCGCTACTTCTGTCATCCTTGCAACTCCGCCCCCTCACAGCTGCAATTCCGCCACCCACCAGAAAACCAGGGACGTGGCGAGCCCCCTTCAAGCCTGCAGCAAGAGAGGTCGTCGGGGTGTGAGGGACAGCCTTGCAATTGTTCTTATGGTCGCCCATCTTGCCAAAGTATTCAGGCTACTCGACCATGGACGGGATTCCAATTTCAGTTTTCCAGTTTAGTTTAGTTCTTTTCTTTCTTGTTGATTTGAGACTTTAGTTACATGATTAACAAGCTTATTATCATTTAAAAAGAACATGCATGCAAACTAAGAATAGGGAGATAAGAAGGATACCCAAGAAAGGAAGAAGCCCCGGTAAGGAAGAGGAGAACTAGGCGGCTAAGGTAAGGAAGACGCCCTTATACCCATATGTGAAAAATGACGTCCCCTTTCAAATTTATAAAAATGAAAATGACGGCTAGGGTATGTGAAACACCCACCCCTAAACCCGTATTTCATTTAACCGGGTAAATAATAAAATGGGTAAATAATTAACCGGGTAAAGAATATAACACGTTCGGTCCTTCCTAGACCGTGTTTGGTCCTTCCCAGACAGTGTCCACGTCGAATTTTTTTTTTCCATGGTCTTTACAACAACACTGTGGTTGTTTTCAGGCGTCCATACCAGTCCATCGGTCGGCCAAGATTCACGTCGTACATGCTCACAACACTTGGCCTTGACGTTGGGTTGTTGTGCAGGGAGAAGGGAAGAGTTTCCAGTGGTGCTGCAGGCCGGAAGGAGTTCAATTTGCAGTCCCAGCGGTGCTGCTAGCCAGGAGTCGCGGCTTGGTGCAGAACAGAGTGGGACGTGGATAGTTGTTGAAAGGCACGAGCTTTGGGCTTCCAATTGGATTGCTAGGGAAGGGAAGCATTTAGGGAAAGAAGTGATCTGGTTTTAGGTTGAAGAAGAAGACACCAAGACTGGTTTTTGGGTGTAGAAGGTCGCCTTGGATAGCTGCTGTAAAACGTGGATGTTAGGCTTCATCTTTGACTGTTTTAATTCGTTGTTGATGCTTGATTAGGATGTTTAGATGGTTGTTCAATTAGGTTGCATAGGGAAGAAGAAGAAGGGTGTGATCTGAGTTGTGTCAAGGACGAAGCTGAAAGAAGAGAAGGGCCGACGGGAAGAAGAAGAAGAAGAAGAAGCTCACGGTGGCAAAACTGTAAATACTGGTTGACTCAATACCGACTTGAGTTAAAAATAATACGAACTCGTAATAAATCTTTAAAAATAATTATTTTAATGGGTTATGGGTTAAAGTTACTAAACTAATTAATTATTAGACGAAATCGACATGGACATAAGTAATAAGAATACGGTAATGATAAACGGTCAATAATTAATCGGCACACAACAAGCAATTAAATTAAATCGGACAACGATAAGTAGTTAATAAAATAAAGATTTTACCTTTACCATATTAAATTTAATATTAGGGAAATAAAGTGATTATTTTAATAACAAGTCAGTAATATAGAAAATGGGTTATTAAACTATAGTCAGGTAGCAATCACTAGCTTCCAACCTAAATAGCATAATGAAAATAAATAAAGTTCCAAATTTTATCGAGTCGAATAATTTAAACTAATTGTATTAATAATATTTTTAAATTAGAATAATACAAATTATTTTAAATAATTTAATCGTACAACTTATTTAATTAAATTGCTATGAATAAGGATAGCGATTAAAATTTTAAAACTGTAAACTAAATTATCAAGATTGTGGTTAAGTAATTATCTTCTCAAAGGAAAATATACTAATAATGGTAATTAAATATTTGTTTATAAGTTGATAATTATTTTATTATTTGTTAAGTGTTAATTTTGATCCAGATTATTAATGTAAAGTAGGATTTAAATGATTATATCACATGAATAGTTTAATATTTAATATTTTCGATATATAAGAGTGATATCACATGATTATATCATTGGTCACAGCTGCAAATTCGAAATATCCAGGTCCGTATAATTGTTTAAAATGTTGTATTTTCCCTTGTGGACAACTTGGCCAGCCTGAGCCCAGATTCGACCACCATGCACTGATTGCAACCGGGTTCAAGGAATTGACTCAGTCTTACATTGGCTATGCCCTTCATAATCCAATATTAGACATGTCAGAATGGACCTAACAGCCATAATACAATAAATTCGACATGGCGGATTGGACTCGCCAGCCAATTACGGACATGGTGGATTGGACTCACTAGCTAATAACGGACATGGCGGATTGGACTCGCTAGCCCGTAATGGACATGATGGACTGACCCATCAGCCAATAAATTGGACATGGCAGATTGGACTTGCCAGCCAATTACGGACATGGTAGATTGGACTCAACAGCCAGTAACGGACATGGCGGATTGGACTCGCCAGCCAGTAATGGACATGATGGACTAACCCATCAGCCAATAAATTGGACGTGGTGGATTGGACTTGCCAGCCAATTACGGACATGGTGGATTGGACTCACCTGCCGATAACAGACATGACAGATTGGACTCGCCAGCCGGTAATGGACATGATGGACTGACCCATCAACCAATAAATTGGACATGGCAGATTGGACTCGCCAGCCAATTACGGACATGGTAGACTGACCCATCAGCCAATAGAGGACATGGTGGAGTGACCCATCAGCCAACTAATGAACATGGTGGATTGGACTCACCAGCCGATAACGGACATGGCAGATTGGACTCGCCACCGGTAATGGACATGATGGACTGACCCATCTGCCAATAGATGGACATGGTGGAGTGACCCATCAGCCAACTAATGGACATGGTGGACTGAACCATCAGCTAATAAATGGACATGTTGGAATGGTCACAACAACCGTTATTATAGATAATGGTAGGGAGTTTATGGACTTGTTTTATTTAATTATACGGCTTAGTGGTTAATCAGTAATGTGGAATTGACTCCACAGGTTAGCATCTGGAACTAAAGACTAAGAGACGACAAGGTTGGTTTTGTTAAATTTTGAGTAACACCTCGCCAGCAAGGCCCACAATATCGTGAAAAATGGTGGGTCGTTACAAATCAACCCTCGGTAAGGGGTACCGATTCTTGACTGTCACTTGATTGAGTTGTCTATAGTCAATACACAGTCGAAGTGATCCATCTTTCTTCTTCACAAAAAGAACAAGGGCTCCCCAGGGTGAAGTACTTGGTCGGATGAAACCTACTTGCAACAACTCTTCTAGTTGTCCCTTTAACTCCTTGAGTTCTACTGCAGCCGTACGTTATGGTGCTTTAGAAATTGGTGATGTTCCAGGTGCTAGGTAAATGGCATACTCCACTGCCCGCATAGGAGGTAACCCTGGAAGTTCTTCTGGGAATAGATTGGGAAACTCTGCTACCACAGGAATCATGGACAACTCTTTGGGTTTTGACTCCGACTCAACTAAGTTAGCCAAAAAGGCTTTACAACCCTCACCAAATAACTTGACTGCCTGACCAATCGACACGATACAAGAAGATGGATCGTGCGATGACCAGTTGAAAATGACTCCCATCTCACAATTACAAAGTTTTGTCACCACTCTCTTCCCTTTACAATCAAGAAAAGCCTTGTTTGCAGACAACCAATCAATTCCCAATAGTACATCATACCTTTTTACCCCATATATGATAAAGTTCCACACATAGGGTGATAGGTTAGTTACTCCTAAAGTTGTGGCTTCACCGTCTCCCATTGCAGTAGTGACTCTATAGGCCTTAGATAAGGGAGATGGTTACTGTTACGGGCTTGACTATTTGAGATGATATGAATGAATGTCTACACCCCGAATCAAATAAAATATCCACCATGACTCCTTGAATTGGAAGTTTACCTTGGAGAATGTGTTCATGTGCCTCATCTTCCTCAACTTCAACTCCAGAGAGCTTCGCCTTCTCTTTGTCTACCAGTTGTGCAGGTGCCGGGTAGCGAATAGGAGATGGTGCCTTACCTTTCTCAGGCTGTTCCTGTTGTTGCTTTGGAGGTTGGCGGCACTCCCTCTGTATGTGTCCCGTTCTTCCATAGTTGAAGCACCTATGGGGCCCCTTGCATTTCCCTGAATGCATCTTCTTGTAATTTTGACACCGCCTCCATGGGATATCCTCAAACTTCCTTTGAAAGTTCCCTTTTATGTTCGCTCGGTAGTTCTACTGCTGGTGTCCGGATGACCTATTTTGGTTACTGACCAGGTTGGCATTCTTGTGCTGAGAAGTAACCTTTCCTTGCTTCTGTGCACGGTCATACTCGAACACCAACTCTTGATTAGTGGCTGAGTCGATCAACTCAGTTATCGTACTCCTTGGCACTGTAGCAATCTTACCTCTCAATTCTGGCTTCAATCCCCAAAAGAATTTGTCAGCTCTTGCCTTATCAGTTGCTAGAATCCCAGGTGCAAAACGCTCCAGCTGTAAGAATTTCTGGACACATTCTCGGACTTAATTCTCCCCTGAACCAAATTGGTGAATTCCAGTGCTTTCTTCCGGACAACTGGCTCTGGAAAGTATTGTCCATTGAAAGCTGCCACAAATTCCTCTCCATGGATTGCCACCAGTAAGATGCTTCCTCTTGAAGCATGCATGTTGCCAATCTCACTTGATGGCGGTGGGGCACAGATAGAGCTCTAAACGCTTTTTTGGTAATGTCAATTCAGCTCTCCACCTTCATTGGATCTATCCCTCCAATAAATACCTTAGATTCATTCTTTATAAATTTTTCGACAGTGTAGCGGTCACTATCATCAACCGCTGGCAGCACCACTTGTCGGACTACCGGTGGCACATGGTTTGGATGCTCCCCTTGGTCACTCGGGTCTGCTAACCCTGCCCACCGTTTGTAACACCCCATTTCGGCTCACCCGTGAACCGACTCGGAAATGTCACCGGCGACCGTATCGTTTGCTAATCTACTGGGTTCGGTTAAGCCGACCCGGATCTGCCCTCGGTGTCTCAATATGGAGGTGCAAACACGAAATGCATCGATGGGATGCGTGGGTTCTAACGTAGTCCTACACGCATGCTATGATGTGCAAGCAAAACAAAACCATGCAACAGCAAGAAATTTAATTTAAAATTCATTAATTTTTACGGAAAAACGGACAAAATCTCGGCTAAAAGTGCAATAGGGGCCAACCTGTCCACAACAAGGGTATATAAATATTTCATCAAAATACGATAAAACATGACAATCTACCGTAGCATTCATCATTATCTCATTTGTTTTCATCTGAGCCATGTCTTAACCCTAAGGCTTCCTACTCATTCACAATTATCCGTTCGTTTCATAATAAGCAATTGATCAAGACAAAAACATCCTAATTATCATTCACACAGCATTAACACACCATCATTATACATTACATGCGGTAGGTACATGTGTGCGCGGTTTCGTGTTGCTCCTCTGCAGTCCCGACAGCTTTCATCCCTCGCATTTCTAACCTACATATATATAGAAAAACGCCAGCAACAATTGTCACTGGTCTGGAAATAACTAATATTAAACTGGAACATGAGAGCAAACTCTCATGGAAAGCAAACCATCATATATCTTCTTCAAGAACTCTCATAAGGGCAACTACAGAGGAGTCGTCGAGCAGCTGACTCAACAGCATCCTGATCTATCTGGTACTGTGCTGCTCACGACACTTCTTTTTCAGCACTTCACATAAAACTTTTATCTTAAGCCCTCTCCGAACCTGCATATCTCTCCTGGCCTTGAGCACGTAGGCCGAGTACTCTTAGACAGTCGCCATTAGTACCCTTTGAACCACAAGTCCGGACATGCGTTGTACTAAACAGTACCCGTAAACCTCCACGTCCTCCAGGTGTGAGGAACTCAAACGCGGAGTTGTCAGGATCCCTCGGGAATGGAACAGTCCACTGGCACTAATCCAGAGCCCGCTTTGACTGTCACCGCATCCGTTCATGGTACGTGCAAGTCAATTCATCTCCTCTTGTCTCACTGAAAACTCGATAAAATTTTTTATAGGGCTGGGTTGGGATTTATTATAATAGGCCCGAAGGACACTTGAGGTGGATCTTATTTTCGAAAACAAGCTCGAGGGATCTCATCCTCAAGGGTTATTAATCTAGAAAATTGTTGGCTAAATGGCCCGAGTTAAGTGGGATCTGATAAAATGCCACTTAACTCGTCCTGCACATGGTAAATCAAATACAAAATAGAGTAGTATAAAAATAGAGAACGAGTCCTAAACGTACCTGGTAAAAGCTCCAAACGGGTCCACGCGCCAATCAACACAATCATGCATCAATCAACACACATCAACCTATATCAATTCTAGCAAGTCTATTTAGGCTAGTTTGCATTAGATCATGATCATTACCTATTTACCCTAATTAGTTTCTTAGCCTCCATTTTTAACACCACTCAATCAAACAAATTTCATATTTTATCCTTAATCAAATCTATATTTATATATATTATTATAACACACACACAAATCCTGGCATGCAATTCCAATAATCAATATTTTTAAATAATTAAATTAAAATAAATTATACCTCGCGTCGTCGAAAATCGGCAACGGCTAGGGTTTCGTTTCGTGGCTCGAAACTCGAATTCGTCACCTAGCGGCGTCTGAAGTCCGATCAGATTGGATCGGGTGCGTTTGGCGGATGATCCGGCGAATTTCCCACGAATCCAATTTTTCGGTGGTTCCAGCGGTTTTCCGGCGAGTGTTGGCAGTTTTCCGGCGGATTCCGGCGGTTTTCCGGCGATGATTCGGGACGGGGCAATCAGGGGTCTATTGGCACCAGCCCAACGAGCTTGGTCCGATGGTGGTGTCAAACAAAGTAGCCAGGGCAGTGATGGCTGTCGATGGCGACGTCGAAAATGGGTGGCGGTGGCGGTCGTAGCCCCGATCGGAGCACGCCGCCGCCGCCACCCACTTTCGACGCGGCCATCGACAGCCATCGCCACCCCGGCTGCTTTGTTTGACACCACCATCGGACCAAACTCATCGAGCTGGTGCCGATAGACCCCGTGATTGCCCCGTCCCGAATCGTCACCTGAAAACCGCCGAAATCCGCCAAAAAACAGCTGACACTCGCCGGAAAACCGCCAGAAAATTTGATTCGTGGGAAATTTGCTGGATCATCCGCCGAATGCACCCGGTCGAATCCGATCGGACTTCTGACGCCGCTAGGTGCCGAATTCGAGTTTCGAGCCACGAAACGGAAACCCTAGCCGTCGCCGATTTTCGACGACACGAGGTATAAATTACTCCGACGTAAATTCTTAAGTTTTGTAATTATTAGGGAAGCATGCTAGACTAGATAATTAGATGATTTTTGTGTTTTTGATGTGTCTGTATGTTTGTGTGTAATTTAATAAAAATTATGAAATTGGTTGATTGATGAGTGTTAAAATGGAAAAGTAAGGAATTAATTAGGTGAACTAATTAATTACCCTGATTTCATGAGACGTAGATTGAAAACTCACTAGGATTGACTTAGGATGAATGTGTGATGATTGATGCGTGATTGCGTTGATTGTGTGTGCATGCTATAGGATGTGTGATTCATCATGCAGGCGTTAGTTTTTAGCTTGATTGTGTAGGTACGGTGTAGGAGCTCGCCGCCTAGGCGCGTGGACCCGTTTGGAGCTTCTACCAGGTCCGTTTAGGACTCGTTCTCTATTTTTACACTACTCTATTGTGTATTTGATTTACCATGTGCAGGACGAGTTAAGTGGCATTTTATCGGATCCCACTTAACTCGGGCCATTTAGCCAACAATTTTCGGGATTAATAACCCTCAAGGATGAGATCCCTCGAGCTTGTTTTCGAAAATAAGATCCACCTCAAGTTGCCTTCGGGCCTATTATAATAAATCCCATCCCAGCCCTATAAATAATTTTATCGAGTTTTCAGTGAGACAAGAGGAGATGAATCGACTTGCACGTACCATGAGCAAATGCCGTGACAGTCAAAGCGGGCTCTGGATTAGTGGTAGCTGACTGTTCCATTCCTGAGGGATCCTGACAACTCCGCATTTGAGTTCCTCACACCCGGAGGACGTGGAGGTTTACGGGTACTGTTTAGTACAGCGCATGTCCGAACTTGTGGTTCAAAGGGTACTAAAGGCGACTGTCTGAGAGTACTCGGCCTACGTGCTCAAGGCCAGGAGAGATATGGAGGTTCGGAGAGGGCTTTGGATAAAAGTTTTACGTGAAGTACTGAAAAAGAAGTGTCGTGAGCGGCACAGTACCAGATAGATTGGGATGCTGTTGAGTCAGCTGCTCGAAGGCTCCTCTATAGTTGCCCTTATGAGAGTTCTTGGGGAAGATATATGATGGTTTTCTTTCCATGAGAGTTTGCTCTCATGTTCCAGTTACATACTAGTTATTTTCCGGGCCGGTAACACTCGTTACTGACGGTTTTTCTATATATATGTAGGTGAGAAATGCGAGGGATGAAAGCTGTCGGGACTGCGGAGGAGTAGCACCGAGCTGCGCACACATGTACCTACCGCGTGTAATGTATAATGATGATGTGGTAATGCTATGTGAATGATAAATTTTGATGTGTTTGTTTGGATGAATTGCCTGCTATGAAATGAACGGATAGATGTGAATGAGTAGGGAGCCTTGAGTTCAGCCTCGGCTTAAATGAAAGCAAATGAGATAATAATGGAATGCCGCGGTAGGTTGTTATGTTTTGTCGTATTTTGATAAAATATTTATATACCTTTGTTGTGGACAGGTTGGCCCTTATTGCACTTTTAGGGGAAACTCTGTCCGTTTTTACGTAGTAGTATATATTTTCTTTTGGTTTCTCATTTATTGTTTTTGCTTATTTTTGCTTGTACATCGTAGCATGCATATAGGACCGCATTAGAACCCAATTATTCCCATTCATGCATTTCATGTTTGCATCTCCATCTTGAGACGCCGAGGGCAGGTCTGGGTCGGCTTAACCGAACCCAGTAGATTAGCGAACGGTTCGGTCGCCGGTGACATTTCTAGGTCGGTTCACGGGTGAGCCTAAATGGGGTGTTACACTGTTGGGCACTTCCCTGACCACCATCTAGGGTGATTCTGGGACCTGCTAACGAGGTTGAGGCTCCATGCCCTGCTACCACTCCTGGTAACCGCTGAACAATATTTTGAACCACCAAATATGTATTTTCTGAAGCCTGCACCAGTCGCTGTATGGCCGTCAGGATCTGAGCCAATACATTCTCGGTGTTTGCATTGGGCGGAGTAGCTCGGTTTGATTGCACGAGTGTCTGCCATCTAAAACGTCGAACCATCATGGTTCACTAGTATATTTTTTTGTTTTAGTTATGACTTAGGTTTCTTAGGAAATGAATTTGTCAACTAATAACACAACTCAGTGGGAAAAGATAATTATTGGACTTTTTGACAAGGTACCACCTATAACGACTCGCTCGACCGGACTGGGTGTTACTTAAAAATATAGGTAATGTAAACGTAACATTCCAGAACATGAATTGAAATACAACAAATAAGTCTCGCAACAAATAATATAAATCATAACTATAAATCATGTTCTCTAAAATATAAAATAACTGTCCCACAGTCTTGGACCATTTCCCATAGCCACATTTATAACACAAGAGAATAATAAGGATGTCCAATTTTTTATTATCGATTCACCATAACTAGGTTGGTAAAAGAACCACCAACCACAATTCTATTCTTCAGTCCAATGCTGCTCACCTGCGGAGGCAATTTTGCGTTAGTGAAAAAACCACTAAGCCGTATAATTAAATGAAAATGACGGCTAGGGAATGTGAAAACACCCGTATTTTGCTTAACCGGTTAACCGGGTTAAATAATAAAATATAATAATTAATTGGGTAGAATTAACTCAGTAAGGAATATAACACATTCGGTCCTTTTCGGACCGAGTCGAGTATATTAAATTTTTTCTTTCCACTTTTTTTCCATGGTCTTTACATTTTTCTTGACTGTAAAGGGAAGAGAGTGGTGACAAAACCTTGTAATTGTGAGATGGGAGTCATTTTGAATGGGTCATCGCATGATCCATCTTCTTGTATCGGTTGATTGGTGAGGCAGTCGAGTTATTTGGTGAGGGTTGTAAAGCCTTTTTGGCTAACTTAGTTTGGTCGGAGTCAAATCCCAAAGAGTTGTCCATGATTCTTGTGGTAGCAAAGTTTCTCGATGTATTCCCATAATCGGTACCCCTTATCAAGGATTGATGACTTGTTTGATCAGCTAAAAATAGCCGGAATATTTTCTAAGATAGACTTGCGGTCTAGGTATCACCAGTTGCAAGTAAAGGAGACAGACATATAGAAACTGTCTTTTGGAACTCGATATGAACATTATGAGTTCCTGGTTATGCCTTTTGGTCTAACAAATGCGCCAGTGGCCTTTATGTCACTCATGAATAGAGTATTCGACACATACTTGGACAAGTTTATTATCGTATTTGTTGACAACATTCTGGTCTATTCAAATAATGAAGAAGAGCATATGAAGCACCTGTCTATTACTCTTCATGTTTTGAGAGAACATTCAACTGTTCCCCAAGCTCTCAAAGTGTGACTTTTGGATGAGGGAGGGCGAATGTGGTAGCCGACGCGTTGAGTCAGAAGGGCAAGGTGGACAAAAGTCAGCAGCTAGCTAGACTTTGGGCCATGTCACCAGAAGTAGTAGCTATCAACCCGGTGGAGCAACTAACAGGCTTACTGACAAATTTGGTTGTTTCCAATGATTTAGTTGATCATGTTAAGCTAGCACAAATGGGTGATGAGGAGCTGAATAAAATGTTGGACAAGATTCCTGACATTGTAGCTGATTCAAATAGTGTGATCAGATTTAGAAGAAGTTTGTGTGTACCCAAGGATAATGCACTGACGGAATATCTTGGAGGAGGCTCATCGCTCAAAGTTCTCGATACACCTGAGTTACTAAAATGTATCACGATTTAAAGCGAACCTAATGGTGGATTGGGATGAAGAGGGATATTGTGAATTTTATCTCTAAGTGTCAGACTTGCCAACAGATCAAAGCCCAACATCAACTACCTGGAGGACTATTGCAACCTTTAGAAATACCAACGTGGAAATGGGAGTGTGTCACATACGATTTTATTTCAAAGCTCCCAAGAACTCAAAAGAAGCATGACTCCATATGGGTAGTTGTGGACCTACTAACTAAGGTAGCTTATTTCATCCCCATGAAATCAACTAGAACGGCAGAATACCTGGCAGGATTATATGTTGACAATATGTGGACAATATTGTCAATTGATTGGGAAGGTGACTGGGAGAAACACTTAGCCTTGGCTGGAACTCTTACGAAGCCAGTATAGGAATGACACCATTTAAAGCCTTATATGGTAGTCGGGTTAGAGATGGTGAGGGAAGCAACTAAGGTGAAACTCATTCAGCAAAGACTTAAGGCAGCTCAGGATCGACAAAAGAGTTATGCTGATACTCGAAGGAACGACCTAGAGCTCCAAGTTGGGGAGTTTGTGTACCTAAAGATATCTCCTACGAAGGGGGTGATCAGATTTAAAATATCAGGGATGTTGAAGCAAAGATTCATAGGACCGTTTCCAATCCTAGATCCAGTTGGGAATTGTGCATATAGATTAGCATTGCCACCAAGCCTAGCAGGAGTACACAATGTTTTCCATGTGTCAATGCTAAAGAAATATGCACGGGATGAGGATCATATCATCACCAATTTTGAAGACTTAGATCTACAATCAAATTTAACCTACGAGGAAAAGCCAATCCGCATCCTTGCAAGAGAAATAAAGACACTCAAGAACAAGGAAATTGTTTTTGTAAAAGTATTGTGGAAAAATCAGGGGTCAGAGGAAGCTACATGGGACACTGAAGAAGAAATGGCAAAGAAATACCCTAGCCTGTTTGTGGCATAGGAGTTTATATTTGTAGTAGAATGAACTAATCCCGAAGAAATAAATAAAATTAATCATGATTGTTCTGTTGTCGTTATGATATTTTAGGAACGAAATATCTTCAAGTTGGGGAGATTGTAAAGACCGTGAGAAAAAAAATTTTATTGACGCAGATGCTGTCCGGAAAAGACCGAACATGTTATATTCTTTACCCAGTCAATTCTACCCTGTTAATTATTAAATTTTATTGTTTACCCACTTATTTACCTGGTTACCCGGTTAAGTGAAGTACGGGTGAATCGATATGATTGGTCATCACGATTATTATGATCATTAGTCGACCGGTCATGGTTCGACCTAAGGCTAAACCCCGGTTTTGGGTGGGTGACGACTTGGTGAGTGGGAGGAAAAGGGAGAACGAACTTTAGCCAAGTGATACCTATTCATGAATGGGCGGTAGGGTAGGGTGTAAGAATTTAATTGAGGGACTCGTTGAGTTGTATATATATATAGTTGTGAAGATTGTGGGAAATCCTTTTCCCTAGCCGTTCACTCCTTCTTGTCTCCTCTCCGTCCCAGGCACCCTCCTCATTGCTGCGTGAGTATCTCGTCCCTTTTCTTATTTCTTGTTTTCCCACGTTTTTTCTTGGGAAGACGGTTGCATGTTGGCCTGATTGCCACCATCTCCTTCCCGTCTCCCCTAGTTTTCATTGCTCTCGGCTTGTGTTTTGGAGTGTTTTTTGCTGTGCCTTGTCAAGTAGGCATGCGGTTCAGTTGGTGGCTTCCAAATCAAGTTGTGCATCTAGCAACGCCTGATTGTTTTTTTGTTGGAGACGCCTGGCTGAATTGCAGGATTCCTAGCATCTTATGCTTGGGATCTCATTGATTCTTGTTGAATGAAATGCTGGGGTTTCTTTGGGTCATTTGGTTGTTTTGTTGAGCACGTGTTGATATGTTCTAGTTGCTACCCCTCATGTTGATGAAGGCGTCGTGAGTTGCACTGCTTGTTTGTGGTTGATCGTCCTTTCTGTATATTATGCTTGTTGTGTCTAGGGTTACTGGCTTCTTCTTTTGTTTGGGGAACGTCGTAGTACATGTTATTGTTGGTCGTAGTGGTATAATTCAAGTAACTTAGGGATTTGGATGAATAATAATTGCTAAGTTATATATGTAATGCACATAGTTATTGACATAAATAAAAAAATTGGGTAATCCATGAGTAATATAATCACTCTAGTAATTAATTGGTGATAAGTAATTCGTGTACTATAAATTATTAAGCCGGATGGTTATAAATAATTAATAAAAAAATATTTTACCTTTACCATATTAAATTTAATATTAGGTAAGGAAAGTGATTATTTTAGTAATGAGTCAGTAATATAGAAAATGGGTTATTAAACTATAGTCGGGTAGAAATCACTCGCGTCAAACCTAAATATCATAATGAAAATAAATAAAGTTCAAAACTTTATAGATTCGAATAAATTAAAATAATTGTATTAATAATAATTAGGAATTAAAATAATACAAATTATTTTAAATAATTTGATTGAATAACTTAATTAATTAAATTGTTGTAAATAATAGTAACGATTAAAAATTATAACTGTCAACTAAATCATAAAGATCGGGATTAAGTAATTATCATCGCAAAGGAAAAATTAAATACTTGTTTGTTAGTAATAATTATTGTAGCAACTGTTAGGTATTAATTATGATTTAGATAATTAATTTAAAATGTAAAGTAGGACTTAAATGATTATATCACATTAATAATTAATTATTTGACTAGATTTATTGAGAATTTAATATTTAATATTTTTGAATTGTTACATGATATGTTGGCAAAATTTTAATAATGATATATATATTAGACATTTAGTTGCATGCATTTCTTCTCAAATAAAATTATACTTATGTATAATTTTATATTCTCGTTCAGATTAGAATCATTGGTCGCAACTGTGAGTTCGAAATATCCAGGTCTGTATAATTATTTGAAATGTTGTACTTTCCATTATTGGCAGCCCTGGTCAGCCTGAGCCCAAATTCGACCACCATGCGCTGTAACGCAATCGGGGTCAAGGAATTGACTCAGTCTGACACAGGGCCACACTTTTAAAATTACTATGTGTGTCCGTATAATTATTTGAAATATTGTACTGTCCGTATTATTATATTATATGTTGTATTGTCCGTATAATTATTTTAAATGTTGTATTGTCCGTATAATTATTTGAAATGTTGTATTTTCCCAAACTGATATAATTATATAAAATGTTGTATTTCCTCATACTGGTATAACTATATGAAATGTTGTATTTTCCCAAACCGGTAGCCTTGTCGGCACTAATCTCAGAATGAGCTGGGAGACGATTTCTAATCTCAGAATGTGCTGGGAGACGACTTTTACTAATCTTAGATTAACTTTGAGAGACAAATTACTAATCTCAGAATGACCTAAGAGATAATTACTAAAGATTTGTTTCTTCCAATCATGTGGGCGGAATTTTGTGGCAGCTTTCAATGGACAATATTTTCCAGAGCCCATTGTCTAGAAGAAAGCACTAGAGTTAGCACCTGGAATAATACTAATTTCTAAAGCACCATACTGCATGGGGAGCCCCTATTTTTTTTGTGACGAATATCGGTAACTATAGGCTATGGGCCACGTAGCGTGTGTGCGCATGTATGGGATGGTAGCTGGATGGGGTGGCCACCACTCCCAGCATATAACGAGCTCGGTATAGACTCATAACAACTAAAAGACTCTTGAAATGATAATAGTGATTTTATTAACTTATTTCATTTAATTATGCGACTTAGTGGTTTTATCACTAACGCAGAATTGCCTCTACAGGTGAGTAGCATTGGACTGAAGAATAGAAGTGTGGTTGGTGGTTCTTTTACCAACCTAGGTATGGTGAATCGATAATAAAAATTGGACTTCCTTATTTTTCTTTTGTGTTATAAATGTGGCTATGGGAAACGATCCGAGACTATAGGACAGTTATTTTATATTTTAAAGAACATGATTTATTGTTATGATTTATATTATATGTTGTGAGACTTATTTGCTATATTTAAATTCATGTTTTGGAAGGCTACATTTATATTAACTATATTTTTAAGTAACACCCGGTTCGGTTCGGGCTTGCTCGTTACAGTCAACTACTGTTTGTCCCCATTTGGTCTGCTAACTATTAAAGAAGGTTCAACCATCCTAGGCTTCAAATTCAATTTTCTAACCATTCTATCTGATATGAATGATTGCATACATCTGGAATCAAATAGCAAAATGGTTAAAATTCTTTGAATAGAAATCATTCCCTCAACTAGATCGTTGCTAGCTTTGTCTTCCGCATTGACCACATTAATTTTTGTCGGTACTGCCTTCTTCTCCTTGGCCTTTGGACAATCTCTCTTCAAGTGATCTTGCTGCCCACAAGTGAAGCGCTTCATGTTATTTTTCCAGCCTTCACCGACATGCCTATCTTTGCAAAAATGACAAATCAACATCTCTTTCTTCCCCTACTAGTTGTCCTCATTATTCCTCTTCAGATTACTATGATTGTTGTTCTGTCCATTCTTCTGAGTTTGACACTGATTAGTAACATTCTTGTCGTTGTCGACGCTCATTTGTAGTCTTGCTTTTATCCTTTTTGAGAGGGCCAAATTGCTCATTCATAACTTCTTCAGATAGAAATGCAATCTTTAAGGCTTGAGTTAGTGTTGTGGCCTTTGGCTCACAACTCTTATCATTGAGAGCAAACCTCAAACCCTAAATAAATATCTTTGCATGTGCTTTCTCAAAACAACACATAGTCAGTGCAAATCTCTCTAAGTAAACTTTTGTTCATAATCACGAATAACCATATCCCCTTGCTTTGACCTCGAGAACTCCCTAGCTCTTTGCTCTCTCAGTTATTTTGGGTAGCAACTAACATTGAACATTGCTGGAAATTCAAGCCAAGTAATGGTTTTGAACTCCCTTCTGACGAAGTTAGTCACCAATGCAGATTCCCACTAGAAAGTTATTGCATCGTCAAACATGCATGAAGACAATCTCACCCAATGCTTATCTGCTGCTTCTATGGCTCCAAAGGAGTTAAGGAAGTTGAGTGTCCAAGCTTATTCCTTTTTCAAATCAGCAGCACCCTGAATGCCTTGGCTCCATTTTTGATAAATTTCTCAGGGGTATAATCAACTCCTCCCTGAGGGTTCTACACATGCACTGGTGCTGCTTGAGGTACAATCAGTTGAGCAATAGGTGGTTGATGGACGTGATCAACCAAAATTATTGGTGGATTATGAGATCCTTCAACTTAGTCCCACATCTAATACCTACCTACTGGGAGAAGATCCTGTTTATAAGTGGGAATGGACTATAGATCTTTAACTTCCGGGGTACCCATTTTAAAGAAATGACTTAGCCCATTACGTTGCACTTTGGGCTGGGTCGTTACAAATGGTATCAGAGCCGACCTGGTTCCGTGTTAGATGAAGGGCTGGATTAGAAACGTTGGCTAGGCTGACGGTCACGGGCCAAAAAGGTCATGGGCTGGGCTAGCAACGGGCCAAGAATAGGCATTTCGGGGACGAAATTCCCTAAGGTGGGTGGATTGTGAGATCCTTCAACTTAGTCCCACATCTAATACCTACTGGGAGAAGATCCTGTTTATAAGTGGGAATGGACTATAGATCTTTAACTTCCGGGGTACCCATTTTAAAGAAATGACTTAGCCCATTATGTTAGGTTACATGGATCCTATGGTTTAGCTGGTAGCTATCCACCTTGCATATTACCTACTCTAGCTACACCTGAATTAGCTCGATTTGCCAAATTCTAATTGATGGCTTGGATTCTTTCTGCCATCAGAGCAACATTTAGATTCTGAACCTACTGCTGAGCATGACTTTGTTCATTCTGTTATTGATGTAAGTGCTGAAGTTGTTGAATAGTGATTCTATTTCCTACCATCTGCACATCAGAAAGAGATAAACACCTCCAAAATGTTTTTTCAACCCTATTAGATCTTTAAGAGATAGGGTTCACTTGAATATTTCAACAAAGTAAACATATTAGTGGCATTACACATGTAAAATTGATAGATCGAGCCCAAATACCAACTATAACGACCTGCCCTTTTTTATGAATATTTCATCCAAAGGACGGACCATTACTTGATAATATAATATAATAATAAAATTAATAAAAATAGTACCAACAATTCACACATAATATGATAGAGCCAAACCATGTCAATTTCTATATGATATACTAATAATAAGTTCATAACAATATAAAAATATATCCAAGTTCCATGTACCAGATCAGCAACTTACGTAAAGTCATCACATCTGATTATCCCTATTACAAAAAAGTATAATACAACTAATATAGAAATAATGATAATTCTAATTGCTAATCACCCTTCCCATTGCACTCCAGATCCTCACCTGTTAACCTAGTCAGAAAGATAAATTTTGTTTGCTCAAAACTACGAAACCAGTACCAACTTATTTACTTTTATTTGAGTAAATAATAATTGAAAATTATGAATAAATTGAATAAATGTTGATAAAGATAGTCAACAATGTATGAGTTCAACGTCAACATTATGTATATCTATATATAATATTCACCAGAAATCATAAATCTAAACAAGTAAATATGATTTACTCAACATTAACAACCAAACAGGTTTAGAACAATTATCCAACTAATCAATGTAGTTTCACCTTAAATTACAGTGTAATTACTCCTTTGTGGACTTCACTCCTTCACGTTTTATATTTTCAGGACTTACTAACCCTTGTATTAGCTTTATCCATTTATTCAAGTTTTTGTGAGAGGTACCACCATTTGTATAGATTTGGTCCCACTTATTTATCTCATTACACACCCTTGTAGTGCATTTTTACACTCATGTTCCATTAATTAAATTTGCTAATTTAATTATATATACTGCAGAAACAATTATTATTATCAACGTTGTTCATATGATATTATATTACTCATTAACCATGAGCAATTCCCATTTTCATCTTAACTCTTGGGTTTTGCACGATGATCAACCACACAACCCTTCAAATATGTCACCACAAATGATTATAAGTGCTCCAAATGTGCATTAACATTTCGACCTCCAACACTGGCTAATTTGAAATCCCAAAGTTTTATCGGTACTACCCGTCGATTTACCAATTTCTTTTTTATACTTGTTAAGCCTAGGCCCCACCATTGCTTTGACTTAACATTATAAAAAAACATCAAAACCATGCTTTTTAGCTTTCATTTTAGATCAAAACTAATATATCAAATAGTTAACAAATTAAAAGCATCATGTTGATCATAAAACTCCCAAAATAATGACTAAAAGGACTTTGTCAATAACCTCTTGAGCTCCGGAATATCTTAGCTATCATATCAACTTCCTTGTTTGAGCAATGAATTAAGCTCCAAACATAACTCACCAACTAGACTGTACACTATGCATGCATGATATGTCATGACCAAAAATGATTCACCACTTAAACAACATGGTAAATATTCATAACTTGTATTTAATATCATATTATAGTCCTATATTCATTAAACAATCACATATGATGTATACGCGAAGTTTAAATATCAAATAGTTAACAAATTAAAATTAGGCACGAGGGTCTCGGCGTGGGCTTCAATGTTGCGGCAGTCAGCTGTCAGTGGTGCGACGCTCATTTTAGCATTGCGACACTGGGATTCAGACGAAGGCAATTTAAGTGAGTGTTGTGGCACTAGTCCACCCCCCGGCCTTGGGTGCCACAATGCTACATATTTCTTTTATTTTTATTTATATATTTTAGGTGAGTGTCGCAGCACTAGTTGTCCGGGCTTTGAGTGCTGCGGTGCTCATAAAATGGAGTTACAACGTCGTGGTGTTTTGAACACGACTCTTCCATAAAGTGAAGCCCACGAAACCCACAGGCCTTCGAAGCCAAGGCGCAGGGTCATTTCTTCTTCACTTCGGGTTACACAGCATTGCGGCGCTGATGTTAGGATTTCTATTCTAGATTTCTTTATCCTTTTCATTTTATATCTGATTTTTATTAGAAAAAATAATATTTTCTTACTTTCTAAATTATAAACCAAGGGATGTAGCAGGTTTTTAGTGTAACATGAATCAACCAACTTTTTCATGATTTTAATTTTGAGAAAAACAACAAAAAAATGGTGCACATGTTCTAAATTTGTTCTTTTCAATAACTTGATTCTAAACTTTAGCTAAATCATTAGAATTAGAGGGAAAACTATTTACAGTGATTCTAAGCATGAATTAACACATTAATCATTATTCTAACATGTTATACAAGCATAGAACATGTAAACAAGCATGCAGATAACATAATACATTAATCAACACATGAAACATGATGATGATGCATTAATCTATATTATTAAAATAGTTTAGTTGAGATTACTAACTTTATTGTTGAAAACGTTTAGAACTTTGCACCAAACAACTCCTCACACAATCCCTAACAAGTAGAGAGACGCAACGGCTAACAATAGAATGTTGAAAGAGACCGCTAGAGAGAGAGAGATGGCTAGAGAAAGAGGGTGGCTAGGGCATATAAGCAAATTAATCAAGTCATCCTCCTTGCATATTTTTATACTCTAGGCCTTCTAGTCACATTAGGACATCCTGGACATAATCTCCACGAACTAAGCTACCTTTAAATTATACACAAACCCATCCACATCTAATGATTGTCTCTTTACCTTACGGCAAAACTTGACCGTTGGACGACTAATAAAGTTAGACTTCCACTTAAATCACATGATCTTGTAAATAAATGTCTAATTCCAAACATTAGACTCAAAACTAGTCGAACCAACTGTTAGGGATATGGAATTGGTTCACATGGGACTGTGTCCATCTTGTCTACCAAAGGTAGACACTTGTTTGGCAACTAATTCACAGGGATTTCACTTGACCATTTGTCCCTTTTCATAATTTGTTATTAGACAAAGATCCCACTTAGCCTAATTTGATATAATTAACACTTAGTTATATAATTTAGATTATCATTTATTAGTCTACACTAACTTTTACGAAGAAAATTTTTTATGTGCTGAAATTAAATAGTTAACTACTACTCAAGAATAGTAAAAATAAACTAAGTAATATTGAGAAAGAGGCAAGATATATTACAATTATAAAGTGTATGGCCTTTAAAACCCATCCACATCTAATGATTATCTCCTTGTTTCGCATTAAAACCATTAGAATAACAGAAGGAAAAATATCCCCTGACAAGTCTTTTACTACATAACCACTATAATAATATACTAGTCCTTACTATAATAAAAATTAACAGTCTATGTATGCAAATGTACTAATAATTACTAAAAGTCCAACTACCAAGTTTAAGTAATTATTGTGTACGACTATTACTACACTATATCAGATTGTCTTTATTCCTTTATCTCCATATCATATTGTCTCTCCACATTCAAAGCACTTGCCAGAACCCTTCATGCATTCACCAACATGAGTCTTCTTGTAGTTTGGGCACACTGGCTTCTTAATATTCTCTTATTTTTATCCTCTTTCTACCGGCATCCCTTTTGTCCTTGTTTTTCTTGGAATTTGTATTGGCATTCTCAATCTTGCTCTTCACCTTCTTGACATAAGAGGGTCCATACTATTTTTCCATCATTTCCACCACAACAAAAGCATTAGCCACTACTTCTGCCAAGGCAAGCTTTAGCCATTGCTTCTGCCAAGGTTCTAGGTCTATGGCTTACTACCTTCTCTTTTAGTGCAAATTTGAGTGCCTGAACAAACTTGTTGGTCTGGGCTCTTTGTAGCACATATCCCTAGAGTAAACATTACAAGCTAAAGAAATTTCAATTCAAATCCCTAATAGTTAAGTTCTCTTGTTTGAAATGTAAAGACAGTGAAAAAATAAAATAAAATAAAATATTTGAATCGGTCTGGGAAGGATCGATCGTTGGAGAATTGTTATTATTATTTATTTTATATTCTCTACCTGTTTATCCTACCCGGTTAATTAATATATTTTATTATTTACCTGGTCACCCGGATAAATGAAATATGGGTGTTAGCATATTTTCCCATACCCTAGCCTTCATTTTCATTTTATTTTATGAAGGGGGACGCCTTTCTCATCCTAGATGCCTACTCCCACCTTCTTCTCCTCTTCCTTACCGATGCCAGACTCTTCCTTGCTTGGGTATTCTTCCTATCTCCATATTCTTAATTTTTATGCATGCATATTTTAATTTGATAATGCTTGATAATCATGAAGATTAAAGTTTAAAATCAACAAGAAAGAAACTAAACTAAACTGAAATGGCCGACGAGTTATCAAGGTTGGCAAGATAGGAAATCACCGGCAAGCTTTGCTGGGAATCAGTGGTGACGGTCGTTCCGACATCGGAAGATGATCTTAATCTCTTCATTGATCAGTTTATGGCCAATCCGTGTGTACGTGCTACAAGGGTACATGTATGCCCGAGTATATTATGATAGCATCATATACTCAGTAGCAGACTGAGTTATCAGTATATATGAGAACATGTTATAATTATTTTATTTTATTAGAACGGGCCTGGCTAAGATTTTTGGTTGGGTTAGTAGCTTTTAGAGCATGCCATTTGACGGATGTTGGCCTTATTTTATTCCCATTTTTAGTTTTGACATGCGTCCATGTTGTTTTTGACACACATTAGAAGCACTTAGGTAGTTTTTCTTAGGAGCATTTAGAATCCGCTTAGCACTGTCGCCAGCCAACCGTCGCCCGATCAGCCTCTCCTTTCTCCCTTACCCTCTTCTACTTCTACTTCCCCACGGCCCACCCTTTTTGTCGCCACGAGCAGCGCTTCCACTTCCACCTCGCCACCAGCAATCTTACTCCCTCACTGACTCCTTTTCCCCTTCCTTTCCCCTCTCTTCCTTTCCCTTTCCCCTACCCAGCTTGCCTCCTCCATACACTGCTCAACTGCCACCAACAGCAGAATGCTGACGGCCAATTCTGGCCAGTTTTCCCTTGGTGGTCACCAAGCCGCCCAGACTCCATGCCCTAGTCCCAATCCTACCCTCCCCTCCCCTCACCGTGTGGTAATCACAATTGTCACCCCTCGGCAACGTCGACCGCCGTTGCCGTCATCAATTCTACCTCGAACTTTGGTGAGATGTCCTTCGCTTTTTCAATTTATTTTTTTAATTTATTTTGATAATTATTCATATCATTCATAACTTTTTATCAATAGTTAATGATTTTGTTAATATGTTAATTTTGTAATTTCATGATAATTGTTTGTTGATTGATAAATTTTGTTTGCGTAGTTTAATGATTTATATTGATTAATGATAATTCACATTATTTGATTTAGTTTTGTTTATCATTTTTATTATCGATGTAGTTGTTGTATGGTTGTCATATCTCATTGCCAATTTTGTATATCGCTTCTTGTTTGGTGTTATAGTCATGATTATATTCATATGCATTTATTTCATACATGCATCATATACTTAGCATGGCCGTTAGTATGTACTTTTGTTGTGCAAGCAGTAGGACCTCACTGTCTAGTCGCTAGACCACACTTGGACAGTCTAACAGGTTCATAGGACTATCCTCCTGATTTGTTCTATTCTATCTTGGCTTTGTTTTGTAGATCACAGGTTGTGTTCAATGGTAATTTTAATGGATTCCACATAACAAGTGTCATTTAAATGTAATGTTTTCATGAATTAAGTACCCTCGAAAATGATATCCCCTTCAACTGCTTTCGAAAACTTAGATCCACATCAAGTTACCATTTGAAATATTTATATAATTCCTTTCCTAGTCATATAATAATGATTTTTATCAAATTTCTTGTGAGGCAAGAGATGGAGAAACCGATTTCCAAATACACTAACAGGCGCATGTGTAAGTGACAATGGGCTAAGGATTGGTGAGAGGTTCAATTCCTAAGGGATTCTAATAACTTCACGCCTGGAGCTTCCTCACACCCAAAGAGGACGGGAGTATACGGGTACTATTTTGTATACTGAAAGGCTACACCTGCGGTAACAAAGAGTACTAATGGCAGCTCTTTGAGAGTACTTCATCTTTGCGTTCTCTACCAAGAGAAATATGGTGGTTTGGAGAGGGCTTAGATGGTAACACTTTTTGAGAGTAGGATTTTATATAATAGTGCCACCAAGAGGGGTACAATGCCAGTCAGTTCAGGATGTCATATGGTCTATAGCTCGATGGCTGTTTAGTAGATGCCCTTGGAGTATTTAGTATAACTATATAATTGATTTCTTTTATGTAAGAGTTAACTCTCATTTGCCAGTTTGATATTTAACTATATCTGGACCAATGACAACTGTTACTGATGTCTTCTATTATTCATCTAGGTGAAGATCAGGAATTTGACATATCAGCCTTGGCACAGGAGCATTGTAACGACCCGCCCTAACTGGCCGGGTGTCACTCAAAACATATAAATGATGTAAAAATAACATTCATGAACATGAATCGTAACATGGCAAATAATTCTAGAAATTTATTAATCACAAAAATAAATCATGTTATGTTAGTAAGTGACAATACATAAGATAAATTAACTACGTCAGCACAAAGTCCCATAGCCTCTAACTATTTCCCGTAGCCACATTTATAACACAAGAGAATAAAAGGAAGTCCAATTTATTATCAATTCACCAAACCAAGGTTGGTAAAAGAACCACCACCCACACTCCTAATCTTTAGTCTGAAGCTGCTCACTTGCGGTCACAAAACCGCGTTAGTAATAAAACCACAAAGCCACATAATTAAATGAAACAAGTCAATATAATCCCTATTATCATTTATTGAGACTTTTAGTAGTTATGAGCCTATGCTGAGCTCCAATTATGCCGGGAGGGGTGGGGCCACCCCATCCAGCTACAATCCCATGCATGCGCACATACACTACGTGGCCCACGCCCTATAGTTGCCGATATTTGCCATTTGCTCACCCTCTCGGTATCACAAGTGCATAATGAGTCATCTTGCGCTACTGCGCCTGTCACCCATTTCGGCATGGGGGAAAGTATTTTATCTTTCAAGTAATTTAAAAGTGTGGCCTTGTGTCGGACTGAGTTAATTCCTTGACCCCGGTTGCACTCAGTGCATGGTGGTTTGATCTGGGCTCAGGCTGACCAGGGCTACCAAAAAGGGAAAATAAAACATTTCAAATAATTATACAAACCTGGATAGTTTGCAAGTGAACTCGCAACTGTGACCGACAATCCTAATCTGAACGAGAAAATAAAATTATACATAAGTATAATTTTATTCAAGTAGAAATGCGTGCAACTAAATGACTTAAATATATTGTTATGAAAACTTGACAACATAAAGCATACAACAATCAACTAATCTCAGAATGAGCTGGGAAATAATTTCTAATCTCAAAATGAACTGGGAGACCATGACTAATCTCAAAATGAATTAGGAGACCACCTAATCTCAGAATGAGCTGGGAGACAATTTCTAATCTTAGAATGAACTGAGAGACCATGACTAATCTCAAAATGAATTGGGAGACCACCTAATCTAAGAATGAGCTGGGAGATAATTTCTAATCTCAGAATGAGCTAGGAGACCATGACTAATCTCAAAATGAATTGGGAGACCACCTAATCTCATAATGAGTTGGGAGACAATTTCTAACCTCAGAATGAACTGGGAGACCATGACTAATCTCAAAATGGTTTGGGAGACCACCTAATCTCAAAATGAGCTGGGAGATGTTTTCTAATCTCAGAATGAACTGGGAGACCATGACTAATCTAAAAATGAATTGGGAGACCACCTAATCTAAAAATGAGCTGGGAGACGTTTTCTAATCTCAGAATGAGCTGGAAGACAACTTTTACAAATCTTAGAATGACCTGAGAGACAAATTACTAATTTCAGAATGACCTGAGAGATAATTACTAAAAGACTTGTGAAACTATATTAAAAAATGGATGAAATGATAATAGGGATTTTATTGACTTGTTTCATTTAATTATGCGGCTTAGTATTTTTATCAGTAACACAGAATTACCTCCACATGTGAGCAGCATTGGACTAAAGAATAGAAGTGTGGTTGGTGGTTCTTTTACGAACCTAGGTATGGCGAATCGATAATAAAAAAGTGGACTTCCTTATCATTTTCTTGTGTTATAAATGTGGCTATGGGAAACGGTCCGAGACTGTGGGACAATTATTTTATATTATAGAGAACATGATTTATATTATATGTTGTGAGACTTATTTGCTATATTTCAATTCATGTTCTGGAATGTTACATTTACATTACCGATATTTTTAAGTAACACCCGGTCCGGTTCGGGCATATCGTTACACTTTTGGTCTAAGAAATGCACCAACGGCCTTGTGTCACTCATGATCACAGTATTTCATGCATACTATGACAAGTTTATCATCGTGTTTGTGGACGACATTCTAGTCTATTAAAATAATGAAGAGGAGCATGTGAAGCACCTGTCTGTTACTCTTCAAGTTCTAGGAGGACACCAACTGTTCGCCAAGTTCTCAAAATGTGACTTTTGGTTGAAGGAGGTAAACTTCTTAGGTCATATTATCTCAAAGGCTAGAGTTGCAGTGGATCTATAAAAAGTGAAAGCAGTCACTGATTGGCCACAACCCAAGTCAGTCACTCACATCAAAAGCTTCCCTAGTTTAGTGGGTTACTACAGGAAATTTATTAAAGACTTCTCCTTAGTAGCATCGCCGATGACCAAACTAACAAGGAAGGGAGTTAAGTTTGAATGGAGTAAGTGTGAGGAGAGTTTCCAGTCTCTAAAGAAGAGTCTAACAACTGCTCCAGTCTTGACACTGCCAAATGATAATGAAGGATTCGTATTCTTCAGTGATGCATCCCTATTGGGTTTAGTATGTGTCCGTATGGAAGGAGGTAAAGTATTGGCCTATGCCTCTCGTCAATTGAAGAATCATGAGCAAAATTATGCAACCCATGACTTGGAACTGGCAGCAGTGGTTTTTGCCCTGATGATTTGGACACACTACTTGTATGGAACCCAGTTTGAAGTCTTTACTGACCACTAGAGTTTGAAGTATATCTTCACCCAAATTGACCTTAACCATAAACAGATGCGGTGGCTATAGTATTTGAAGGACTACGACTTCCAAATATTATACCATCAAGGGAAAGCAAATGTGGTAGCAAACGCGTTGAGTCGAAAAGAGAATGTGGTAGCTAAAGAAATATGTTTGAGATGAAGATCATATAATCACAAATTTTGAAGAGTTAGAGGTACAATCAAATTTAACCTACGAGGAAATAAAGACACTTAGGAACAAGGAAATTCATTTGGTAAAAGTATTGTGGAAAGATCAGGAGTGAGAGGAAGCCACATGGGAGACTGAACAAGAAATGGCAAGGAAGTACCCTACCCTATTTCTGGCATAAGAATCTTGTAATTGAAGTAGCATGAACCAATACTGAAGAAATAAAATTAATCATGATTGTCCTGTTGCCATTATAATATTTCGCAGACAAAATATTTGCAAGTTGGGGAGATTGTAAAGATTGTGAAATATATATATATATATATATATATATATATATATATATATATATATATATATATTCGACTCGGTTGGGGAAGGACAAAATATTAGGGAATTATTATTATTATTTATATTATATTCTGTCCGCAGTTAAGTATTATATTTTGTTCTTTACCCGGTTACCCGGTCAAATGAAATGCTGGTGTTCGGGTGTTTTCCCATACCTTAGCCATCATTTTCATTTTATATTTTTGTGAGGGGGGTCATCCTCACCCTAGCCACCTATTTCTCCTTTTCCTCAACCTAGCCGCCTACTCTCATCTTCTTCTCCTCTTCCGGTACCGGCTTCGTCCTCACTTGGGTATTCTTCCTATCCCCCTATTCTTAATTTTCATGCAAGCATATTTTGAATTGATAATAAGCTTGATAATCATAACAATTAGAGTCTTGAATCAACAAGAAAGAAAAGAACTAAACTGAAAATTTAAATCCCGTCCATGGCCAATGTGTCTAAAATGTTAGCAAGAAGGGCAACTGTAAACAAAAATTGCAAGGCATCTTCTCACACCCTTGACGGTCCCTCTGGCTACTGGGTTGATGGCATGGCTCGCCATGTCCCTGGTTTCCGATGGATGGTGGAATTGCACTGGCAAGTGGGCGGACTTGCAAGGGGGATGAAGGTGGTCGCGTTCTTCTGAAACAAACGCTGTAATGGAAGATCCAGATGGTAGATGCCAGTTGTTCTTCATCGACATTGTCAAGGGTTTCACTATAGTAGTTCCTGCCACTGGCACAACCCACTGCTGATGACCTTCTCGCCGGAATTCATGGCGGCGACGTGCAGACTTGGGGAGAACGATTCTACTCTCTACGACATCCAAAGGTGGCCAGTCTTCCTGTTTTGATGCCGGCCTGAGGTAGCTGAACCTCTGAATGGTAGCAAGGTGAAAAAAGTGGTCATCTTGAGGTTGGAGAAGGACATGACCTATTGTTGTGCCAAAGACGAAGGTGGAGAAGAGAAGAACGTTTGGGAAGAAGAAGATGGCAAATCTGTTAATAATGCTTGACTCGATACGACTCGAGTTAAAAATAATACTAACTCTTAATAAATCTTTAAAAATAATTATTCTAATGGGTTATAGGTTAAAGTTGCTAAACTAATAAATTATTGTACGAAATCACCATAAGTAATAAAAATACGGTAATGATAAATGGTCGATAATTGATCGGCGTATTACAAGTGATTAATTTAAATCAGATGGTTATAAGGGATTAATGAAATAAAGATTTCACCTTTACCATATTAAATTTAATACTATGTAACTAAAATGATTATTTTAATAACGAGTTAATAAGGTAGAAAATGGGTTATTAAATTATAATCGTGTAAAACGAACCTAAATAACATAATGAAAATAAATAAAGTTTGAACCTTTATTGAGTGGAATAATTTAAAATAATTGTATTAGTAATGTCTTTGAATTAGGATAACCCAAATCATTTTAAATGATTTAATTAAATGATTTAATTAATTAAATTGCTATTAATAATGATAATGATTAAAAATTAAAACCGTAAGCTAAATCTTTAAGATTGTGGTTAAGTAATTATCATCTCAAAGGAAAATATACTAATAATAGTAATTAGATATTTGTTTATAAGTTATTAATTATTTTATCATTAGTGAAGTATGAATTATGATTTAGATAATTAATTTAAAATGTAAAAGAGGATTTAAATGATTATGTCACATGAATAATTTAATATTTAATATTGTTGAATGATATATATTAGTCATTTAGTTGCATGCATTTCTACTCGAATAAAATTATACTTATGTTTAATTTTATGTTCTCGTTTAGATTGGGATCGTTGGTCACGCTTGCAGGTTCACTTACGAAGTATTGAGGTCCGTATAATTATTTGAAACGTTGTATTTTCCTCTTTTGGCAGCCTTAGGCGGCCTGAGCCTAGATTCGACCACCATGCACCGAGTGCAACCGGGATCAAGAAATTAACTCAATCCGACAGGGGCCGCACCCTTTAAAATTAATATGTGGGAGTCTTGGTCGACTTGAGTTCATATTTGACCACCATGCGCCGAGAGCAATCGGGGTAGATTCAATTCGACGTAGGGCAGCACCCCGTGAAAGATTGAATACCTGCCCCCATGATGAAAGGGGTGACAGGGAGTAGTAGAGCAGGACGGCTCATTATGCACTTGTGATACCGAGAGGATGAGTTAATGGAAAATATCGGTAACTACGGGCTGTGGGCCACGTAGTGTGTTTGCGCATGCATGGGGTTGGAGCTGGATGGGGGTGGCCACCCCTCCTAGCATATTAAGAGATTGGGATAGGCTCATAACAACTAAACGTCTCGAGAAATGATAATGGGGATTATATTGATGGCATGCATGTAGGGCCACGTTAGAACCCAATTGTTTCAATTGATTCATTTCATGTTTGCATCTCCATCTTGAGACGTCGAGGGCAGATTTGGGTCGGCTTATCCGAACCTAGTAGCTTAGCGAATGGTTTGGTTGCCGATGACATTTCCGGGTCGGTTCACAGGTAAGCTGAAACGGGTTGTTACAGCTACCGCCTCCGACGACTGGTCATCGCCATTGGCCAGTGATGCTCCAACCTTGCCGAGTCCCCTTTCACCTTCCTAGTGTCGCCCTTGTGACAGCAGTCATAACCATCTTCTCCCTCCTCATGGTACCGACACCCGTGGTTGTCGCCGACTAATTGTCAACCAAGGTATAAAGAATTAATTTTTAGTTCATTTTATATATGACTGACAGGGACCAGAATGAACAACATTTTGGTAATAATCATAGATTTGATTGTGTTCTAATTTTAGGGTTTGAAAATTATGTTCTTGTGATTATGAAAAAATAATTTATTAGATAATTAAAAATATTGATTAAAAAATATTAATTATGAAACATAGTTAATTAAAAATAATTAACAATATTGATGTTAATTAAGGTTAGATAATTAGACTTGTGAATGATTAAACTGTTATGATTGAGTATTAGTTTGATTTTTAAAAATAATTATGTTCTTTAATTAGTTAATTCATATGTTTAAATTACATAGTAAGAAAATTGTGATGTTGATGACATGATCACCTAGGAATATAGATTTATATAGAATGATTGTCAGGATTTGTTGGATTGATGAGGATATGCATGCTTACCCTAGTGTTGTTGATTTATCCATCATATCATTCAAGCATTATATTGGAGTACATGGGCATTAGAATTTGGTCCTGTTTGAGTAGATTCGGTGTGCGAGCTCGCCACATAGGCGTCATACCACATTAGGAGCTTGTACTTGGTCCGTTTAGGACTCGTGCTCTTAATTGTTGATATATTCTATTATTGCTTTGGATTGTATATTGTTGGACATGTTAAGTGGCAATTATCTGACCCCACTAAATATGGATCATTATAGCGAACAGTTTTCCAGAAATTAATAACCCTCAAGGATGAGTCATTCGAGTTTGACTTCAAAAACAAGGTTAACTACAAGTTGCCTTCAGGCTTAAATTACTAAATCGCTTCCCAGGCCTATATAGACTTTTATCGAGTTTTGAGTTAGACAAGAGATGGTGAAATCAATTTGCACATACCATGAGAAACGCATGTGCAATTGACAGTGGGCTCTGCATTAATGAAATGGTTGTTCCATTCCCAAGGGATCTTGAAAACCCTTGTTTTGAGTCCTTAGACCCGGAGACACGTGCTATTTATAGGTACTGTTTAGAACAGCGCATGTCTGGACTTGTGGTTCAAAGTATACTAAAGGCGATTGCCTGAGAGTACTCGACCTTTGTGCTCAAGGCCAGGAAATATACAGTGAATTGGAGAAGGTTTAGGATAAACTAGTAGTCCAGAGGGACCAGAATTGAAATGAGAAAATGCTCGAGAGAGGCATCAGATTAGTCAGTTCGGGTTGCCATTCAGACTATAGCTCGATGGCTCTTTAGTAGTTACCCTTAAAAGAGTTCTGTTGAAGTATATGCATGGTTTTCTTTTAATGAGAGTTTACTCTCATAGACAGCTCGATATTAGATATTTTCTGGACTAGTGACAACCGTTGCTGACGGTTTTCTAATATATGTGTAGGTGAGCATCAGATACAATAGGATATGCCAAACATGACAAATGAGCAGTGACATCCTTGCACACACACATGCTTGGTGACAGGACATGTAATCGTGATGCTGGTGAATGTGTAAAACGTGTTATGAAATATTTTTGATGATGTTTAATTGCACGGTGAACATGTTTTGTGAATGAAGTTGGTAATTTTGAAGTTAGTAAACTTCTAGCCATGGGAATATAAGTAATAGATGGAACATAACTCAGGCAGTGATCATGACTTGGAAAATGATGTGAGAACATAATGTTGTGATATGTTTTATTATCTATTATATATATATATATATACACACACACACAGATATTTTGTGATATGTTGATGTAAAGGGTGTTTTCCTTATTGTACTTTGAGGGAAAACCCTGTCTACCTATTTATAAGATGTTCATAATATTTAAATCTATTACGATGTGATTTTGATTTTGGTATGATTCTTTTCTTCGTTATCATATCATTTACATAGCATCCTGTTAGGTTGTGCATTTCATACATTCATTGTGGCATGCATTTCATCATATGACTCTTAGAATAGATCCCTTCCGCTAAAGTTTGGGTTGACCAAATTAATTGAATTGAGATTAGGTTTGGTCCCTAGTAGCATTTCCAATTTGGTTAATAGAAAACAGATTTGGGTATTACAGTTTTTGGTATTAGAGACGATTCTTAGCCGATTAAAATGGAATATGCCAATACAAGTCATGTGTGTCTAAGAATGCTATGAGTCAAGCTAGTAGGCATATATCTTTTTTATTGTTTTGTTTTACATATTCTTCACCATTAGTTACATCACAATGAATCTAGGATTTGATCAATGAATGTTGATAGCCATGGTAGTATAGATTTGCAGGACTCAGAATAGAGCCCCACCACTGTCAAGAAACCCTAGTGTGCTAGTGTAGTGAAAGCCAACGTCATGACAGCCGCCACCGAAGTGAGTAGCTATCAAGCTGAATGGGATAGAACTATTGCCCAGTTAGTATAGGCCCAAAGATAGATACATCAGAATCAGGGGGAGTTCTAGAGAGATCTTTGACAAGTAGCCCTCTCCATACCTAGGGCCAGAAAAGAGGCCAGCTTTGGATGATGAGGCATGAGGGGAGGCTGCTTTCCCCATGGGCCCTTTGCCGCCACCTCCTCCTCCACCGCTACATTAGAGGACTAGTCCTACAGCAGTTCCTCTGATTGCCCCATTGCAGACCGGGATGGGTTACAAATGACAGAGGACCACCTAGAGTAGGCAGTTGATGGACAGCAGTTGGTAGTGGCACTGTAGGATTAGGAAGTACCCTGGCAGGGATAGTGCTGATGATTCATCAGTTAGAACTCAGAGAAGGGTCTGACAGATCAGCAAATGAATGGAATCTTAAGTTATGGTAATATGAATGGTTTGTGAAGAATGGAGGACGCCCATTCCTAGGAAAGTTAGATGTAGAGGAAGCTTTCCTACGGATCTCATTCGTAATTAGAGTATTTGGCAGTATGGCATGCCCCATGGAGCACCATGTGCGGATCATCACGAGAGCATTCCAAGATGTAGCTAAGATATGGTGGGATTCAGTCGTGAACTCCACTTTTGCCCACAAGTAGCCACAAAATGTCACATGGGATGAGTTCAAGGCAGAGTTTGACATAAACTACTTTCCTCAAGATGTTAAGAAGAAGAAAGAAAGGGAATTTCAGATCCTTAGGCAAGGACAAATGATAGTGGTACAATATGAAACTTGATTCAGAGCACTGGAAAGGTTTGCTCTAGACCTAGTGCCAATTGAACGGAGAAGAATCAAGCATTTCAATAAAGGGCTTCAAATTGATATTTGGGTGGCCAATGTGAACAAGGTGTTTTCTACCTTGGAGATGTAGTGTGAGCAGTAGGAGAGACTATGAACAGAAGCAGCACCACCATCAGCCATATCAACCTGAATAGAGAACACAACAAAAGCGTCGAATAGATGCCCCACTTGCTATGAGGGCAATGGTTGGAAAAGTCCAGGATAGTAGATACCTCAATGTTAGAATTGTGGACATCATCATGGGGGAATATGCAGAGCAGGTACCAATGTGTGCTTTACTTGTGGTCAACCCGGTCATCGGGCAACAATGTGTCCTAGAGTATAGAAAACCAGTACCGGTACATGTTTCAATTGTGGTCAATTAGGACATCGGGCAACAGCGTGTGCAAATGCACCATGCTAACAACCATCCCTTCCAGCACCACCACAGCGACTAGCACTGCCGCACCCCTGCCACAATGACAACAGAAAGGCAAACAAGGTCAAGGTCAAGGACAACGATGTCGTGGTCATCAGCCTCAGAGACAGCAGGAACAAAGGGGACAGAATCAGAGAGGAATGATGGTGTGGGACAAGCTAGACAACAACGAGGCAAACAGCAAGCACAACCAGTTATGATGTAACCAGTAGCCACCCCGGCACAGCAGCTGCCAGTTACGATGTACGCAGCCACGGTCACAGAAGCGTTGGAAGATACGACTGTCATGATAGGTATTCTTCTCGTTAGTTCAGTACCTACACGAGTTTTATTTTATTCTGGCTGTACACAATATTTCATATACACACACACGCAGATAGGATTGGAGGTCAGATAGAGGATTTAGGACATTCATTACTTGTGTCCACCCCCGTTTGTTGAGTTATAGCCACAGGTGAGTGTGTGCGTAGTGCCTTGTTCAAGTTCAACAGCAACAATTGGTAGCAAATTTTATACTGTTTAGGATGATGGAGTTTGATGTGATCTTCAGAATGGATTGTGTGAGATCTCTCAACTTAGTCTCACATCTAATACCTATTCGGATAAGATCCTATTTATAAGAAATTAGTCTCACATCTAATACTTACTCGGATAAGATCCTGTTTATAAGTGGGAATGAAGTATAGATCTTTAACTTGGTTCACCAAGTTTAAAGAGATGACTTAGCCTATTACGTTGCACTTTGGGCCGGGTCGCTATAGATGGTATCCAAGTTATGTTTCCCTCGGAACCATGCAAATCAATCATTACCTTACTGAAAGTCAAAGAGTTCACTGTTCCAAGGGTAAAAATTTTTTATTTATACAAATTGATCATTCTTTTATAGAATTAATTTCATTATTTTAGATGGTAAATAATTATAGGTGTGCCACTTATGTGTCATGCTAGGTGCACGTGATGCCTTTACAATCAGAGGTATTATCTAGGTAGTATGGGTGGTATGGGACACCTGTTCGATATGGATAACTGTGTTATGGGACAGTGTGCCCCACTTTAGCTATGTATATGAGTGGCAATGCTTAAATCAAGAAAAAAAAACCAATTTTTCTCCTCATAACCCTATTATATTTTGGAGGACAAAAATTACCAGGTTAGGGAAATTGTAAAACCCTAATTTTTCTCCTTATTATATTTTTGAGGACGAAAATTCCCAAGTTAGGGAGATTGTAAAACCCTGAAAAAATAATTAGGTTATTTTATTTAGGGTTTTGTAAATCTTA
This sequence comes from Piper betle, assembly GCA_033002965.1. NCBI lineage: Eukaryota > Viridiplantae > Streptophyta > Magnoliopsida > Piperales > Piperaceae > Piper > Piper betle. The sequence goes on along the minus strand of JAURVB010013967.1, from coordinate 28,262 downwards.
GAATGAACCGTAAATATTATTTAATTAAATTAATTTATGAAAAATTTTAATATTATAAATTATCGATTTTGACCTTTATCATATAGGTATAATGATATTTATAATATTTTTAAGATTTAACATCCATTCATATTAAATTACTAATTACTTTTTGGCTTTACATTATCACATAAATGACTTTTGAATTCCACACATGTTTATAAAATTTAATGTAGTGACTTCTTGAATTGCACACATAATATTCTATATAAAGGAGAGTTCTGTGGATGTTAAATGAAACATTCTCTGGATAGTTTGCATTCAGGGAAATGCAAGGAGCCCCTGTTCTTTTTGTAAAGAAGAAAGATGGATCACTTCGGCTGTGTATTGACTATCAAAAAATCAATCAAGTGACAGTCAAGAATCAGTACCCCTTACCGAGGATTGGTGACTTGTTTGATCAGCTAAAAACAACCGGAATATTTTCTAAGATAGACGTGCGGTCTGGTTAGCACCAATTACGAGTAAAGGAGTCAAACATACAGAAAATGGCTTTCTGAACTCAGTACGGACAATATGAATTTCTGGTTATGCCTTTTGGTCTAACAAATACACCAACGGCCTTTATGTCAATATGAACACAGTATTCCACACATACCTGGACAAGTTTATTATCATTTTTGTGGACCGCATTCTAGTCTATTCAAATAATGAAGAATAGCACGTGAAGCACCTGTCAATTACTCTTCAAGTTCTGAGAGAACATCAACTGTTTGCCAAGCTCTCAAATTGTGACTTCTAGATGAGGGAGGTAAATTTCCTTGGTCATATTGTCTCAAAGGTTTGAATTGTAGTGGATCCATCAAAAGTGAAAGCAGTCATTGATTGGCCACAACCTAAGTCAGTCACTGATATCAGAAGCTTCCATGGTTTAGTTGGTTACAATAGGAAATTCATTAAAGGCTTCTCCTTAGTAGCATTGCCGATGACCAAACTCACAAGGAAGGGGGTCAAGTTTGAATGCAGTAGTAAGTGTGAGGATAGTTTCCAGTCTCTAAAGAAGAGTTTAACAACTGCACTAGTCTTGACCCTACCAAATGATAATGAAGGATCTGTAGTCTTAAGTAAAGCGTCTCGGTTGGGTTTAGGATGCGTCCTTATGCAAGAAGGTAAGGTGGTGGCCTATGCCTCTCGTCAACTGAAAATTCATGAGCAAAATTATGCAACCCATGACTTGGAACTGGCAATAGTGGTTTTTGTCCTAAAGAATTGGAGACACTACTTTTAAGGGGCCTAGTTCAAAGTCTTCACTGACCACCAGAGTTTGAAGTATATCTTCACTCAGAATGACCATAACCTTTGATAGAGGCAGTGGATAGAATATTTGAAGGACTACGACTTTCAAATCTTATACCATCAAAGGAAAGCGAATGTGGTAGCCGACTCGTTGTGTCAGAAGGGTAAAGTGGACAAAAGTCAGTAGCTAGCTAGATTTTGGGCCATGTCAACAGAAGTGGTAGCTATCAACCCGATGGAGCAACTAATAGGCTTACTGGCAAATTTGGTTATTTCCAATGATTTAGTTGATTATGTTAGCTTAACACAAATGGGTGATGAGGAGCTGACTAAAATGTTGGACAAGATTCCTGACATTGTTGCTGATGAAATAGTGTGATCAGATTTAGAGGAAGGTTGTGTGTACCCAAGGATAATGCATTGAGGCGGAATATCTTGGAGGAGGCTCATCGCTCAAAGTTCTCGATACACCTTGGAGTTACTAAAATGTATCCGGATTTAAAGTGATCCTATTGGTGGATTGGGATGAAGAGGGATGTTATAGATTTTGTCTCTAAGTGTTAGACTTGCCAACAGATCAAAGCCCAACATCAACTACCTGGAGGACTATTGCAACCTTTTGAAATAACAACGTGGAAATGGGAGTGTGTCACGTGCAATTGTATTTCAAAGCTCTCAAGAACTCAAAAGAAGCATGACTCCATATGGGTAGTTGTGGACTGACTAACTAAGGTAGCTCACTTCATCCCCACGAAATCAATGAGAACAGCGTAAACCTAGCAGGATTATATGTTGACAATATTGTCAAATTGCATGGGATTCCAAAGGAGATAGTCTCCGACTGCGATCCCCTATTCACTTCACATTTCTGGGAAGCTTTCCAAGAAGTCATGGGAACTCAAATTAAGTTAACTATAGCATATCATCTCCAAACTAATGGTCAGAGTGAGAGGCCTATTCAATCTTTGAAAGATTTATTAAGAGCTTGCATTATTGATTGGGGAGGTGATGGGGAGAAACACTTAGCCTTGGCTGAATTCACCTATAATAACTCTTACCAAGCCAGTATAGGGGTGGTACCATTTGAAGCCTTATATGGTAGGCCCTGTAGATCTCCATCGTGTTGGCTGGAGTTTATCGAAGTAGTTATAGTCGAGCCAGAGATGGTGAGGGAAGCAACTGAAAAGGTGAAACTCATTTAGCAGAGACTTAAGGCAACTCAGGATCTACAAAAGAGTTATGCTGATACTCGAAGGAAGGACTTAGAGTTCCAAGTTGGGGAGTTGTGTACCTAAAGACATCTCCTATGAAGGGTGTAATCAGATTTAAAATATCAGGGAAGTTGAAGCCAAGATTCATAGGACCGTTTCTAATCCTGAATCAAGTTGGGAATTGTACATATAGATTAGCATTGCCACCAAGCCTAGCTGGAGTACACAATATTTTCCATGTGTCAATGCTAAAGAAGTATGTACGTGATGAGGATCATATCATCACAAACTGATCCCAAGGACATAAATAAAATTAATCATAATATTTCTTTGTTATGATATTTCGGGGACTAAATATTTCCAAGTTGGGGAGATTGTAAAGACCGTGAAAAAAAGGACGAGAACACAGTTCAGGAAGGACCGAATGTATTATATCCAATACCCGGTCAATTCTACCCGGTTAATTATTATATTTTATTTTTTACCTGGTTACCCGGTTAAATGAAATACAGGTGTTTTCACATACCCTAACCGTCATTTCATTTTATTTTATGAAGGACGTCCTCCACCCTAGCCTTCATTCGCATTTTCTTCTCCTCTTCCTTACCGGCGTGTCTTCTTCCTTGCTTAGGTATTCTTCCTATCTCCCTCTTCTTAATTTTCTTCCATGCATATTTTAATTTGATAATAAGCATTATAATCGTGAGGATTAAAGTTTAAAATCAACAAGAAAGAAACTAAACACGACTATTGGCCGACGAGTCCACTGTTTCGGCAAGATGGGCAAGCACAGGCAAAGTTTTGCCAGGAATCGGTGGCGACGGTCATTCCGACGCCAGAAGATGATCCTACTCTCTTCGTCGATTAGTGTAGGGTCGATCTCATGTATGTGGATGCCAGCGTGGGGTGGTAAATGGCCAAAAACAGAGGACGGTGGCAAAAACAGAGGCGACGGTGGTGGGTGAAGAAATCTGGCCGTCTTGGGTGGTGACAGGCTCCAATCTGGCTGGGGAAGGTCAATAGGGGGTCGAGGGTGTTGAGGCGATCACCCAATTAAGGCGGCGACGCTTTCTGGAGGTGGAATCGGTGACGCAAGTGCACCGCTAGGCAAACGATGCAGGCGTCGCCGCGGCTGGAAAGCGGCCGGAGTACGCCAGGGCGACACCGCAACGGCATGGCAAGGCCTGGGCGGCGACGATTGACGGTAGCCGGGGACGATCGCCGGCGGCGGCTGGAGGGCGGCTGCTGCCGAGGAACAGGGGATGGCGCCGGGGAAGAAGATGAAGAAGAAAATTACCTTTAGTGGCAAACTTGTAAATAATGCTTGACTCGACACAGCTCGAGTTAAATAATAATACCAACTCGTAAATAACACCTAACTCGATACCGACTAAAGTTAAAAATAGTACCAACACGTACTAAATCTTTAAAATAATTATTTGAATGGGTTATGGATTAAAGTTACTAAACTAATTAATTATTGTACGAAATTGCCACGAGTAATAAAAAAATGGTAATGATAAAAAGTTAATAATTAATCGGCATAACAAGCGATTAAATTAAATCGGATGGTTGTAAGTAATTAATAAAATTTTGATTTTACCTTTACCATATAAAATTTAATATTAGGTAAATAAAGTGATTATTTTAATAACATGTCAGTAATGTAGAAAATAGGTTATTAAACTATAATCGGGTAAAATCAATCGCGTTAAACCTAAACAGAATAATGAAAATAAATAAAGTTGGAAACTTTATAGAGTCGAATAAATTAAAATAATTGTATTATTAATAAGTATGAATTAAAATAAGACAAATTATTTTAAATAATTTGATGGAATATCTTAATTAATTAAAGTTACAATAAATAATAGTAGTGATTAAAGATTATAACTGTAAACAAAATCATCAAGATTAGGGTTAAGTAATTATCACTGTAAAGGTAAAATTAAATACTTGTTTATTAGTAATAATTATTTTTTATCAATTGTTAGGTATTAATTATGATTTAGATAATTAATTTAAAATGTAAAGTAAGACTTAAATGATTATATCACATGAATAATTAATTATCTCACTAGATTTTTGAGAATTTAATATTTAATATTTTTGAATTGTTACATGATATGTTGTCAAAATTTTAATAATTATATATATATATATATATATATATATATTAGAAATTTGGTTGCATGCATTTCTACTCGAATAAAATTATACTTATGTATAATTTTATATTCTCATTAAGATTAGGATTATTAGTCGTAGCTGCGAGTTCGAAATATCCAGGTCTGTATAATTATTTCAAATGTTGTATTTTCCCAAACTGGTATAATTACATAAAATATTGTATTTCCCCAAACTGGTATGACTACATGAAATGTTGTATTTTCCCAAACAGGTAGCCTTGTCGACACTAATCTCAGAATGAGTTGGCGATAATTTCAAATCTTAGAATGAACTTGGAGATCGTGACTAATCTCAAAATGAATTGGGAGACCACCTAATCTCAGAATGAGCTGGAGACAATTTCTAATCTCAGAATGAATTAGAAAACCATGACTCATTTGAAAATAAGTTGGGAGTCCACCTACATCTCAGATATGAGCTGGGAAACAATTAATAATCTCAAAATGAACTGGAAGACCATGACTAATTTCAAAATGAATTGGGAGATCACCTAATCTCCGAATGAGCTAGGAGACAATTTCTAATCTCAGAATGAACTAGGAGACCATGACTAATCTCATAATGAATTGGGAGACCACTTAATCTCACAATGAGCTGGGAGACAATTTCTAATCTCAGAATGACCTAGAGACCATGATTAATCTCAAAATGAATTGGAAGACCACCTAATCTCAGAATGACCTGGGAGACAATTTCTAATCTCAGAATGAATTGCAAGACCATGACTCATTTGAAAATGATTTGGGAGACCACCTCATCACAGAATGAGCTGGGAAACAATTTATAATCTTAGAATGAACGGGAAGACAATGACTAATTTCAAAATGAATTGGGAGATCACCTAATCTCAGAATGAGCTAGGAATCAATTTCAAATCTCAGAATGAACTAGGAGACCATGACTAATCTCATAATGAATTGGGAGACCACTTAATCTCAGAATGAGCAGGGAGATAATTTCTAATCTCAGAATGGCATGGAGACCATGATTAATCTCAAAATGAATTGGGAGACCACCTAATCTTAGAATGAGCTGGGAGATAATTTCTAATCTCAGAATGAGCTGGGAGACAATTTACAATCTCAGAATGAACTAGGAGACCATGACTAATCTCAAATTAAATTGAGAGACCACCTAATCTCAGAATGAGTTGGGAGACAATTTATAATCTCAGAATGAACTGGGAGACAATGACTAATCTCAAAATGTATCGGGAGACCACCTAATCTCAAAATGAGCTTGGAGACATTTTCTAATCTCAGAATGAACTGGGAGACCATGACTAATCTTAAAATGAATTGGAGACCACCTAATCTCAGAATGAGCTGGGAGACGATTTGTAATCTCAGAATGAGCTTGGAGACGATTTCTAATCAGATGGTTATAAGTAATTAATAAAATAATGAATTTAACTTTACCATACTAAATTTAATATTAAGTAAATAAAGTGATTATTTTAATAATGAGTCAGCAATGTAGAAAATGGGATATTAAACTGTAATCGGGTAAAAGAAATGACAAGCGTCGAACCTAAATAGCATAATACAAATAAATAAAGTTTGAAACTTTATTGAGTTGAATAATTTAAAAAAATGTATTAGTAGTATCTTTAAATTAGAATAATGCAAATTAATTTAGTTAATTTAATCCAACAACTTAATTAATTAAATTATTATTAGTAATCATAGCGACTAAAAATTATAACAGTAAACTAAATCATCAAGATCGTGGTTAAGTAATTATCATCTCAAAGGAAAATATACTAATAATAGTAATTAAATAGTTGTTATCAGTTTATAATTATTTTATCAATTGTTAAGTGTTAATTATAATTTGGGTAATTAATTTAAAATGTAATGTGGGGCTTAAATGATTATGTCACATGAATAATTAAATATCTCACTAGATTTGTTGACAATTTAATACAGTCGCCCTTTATGTGGGACTAAAAATTGACTCAGTCTGACACGGAGGCGCACTTTTAAAACTACTATGTGGGAGTCTTGGTCGACTTCAGTATCTGACCACCAAGCACTGGAACGCAACCAGGGTCGACTCAATTCGGCAGGGCAGCACCCCTTGAAAGATTGAATACTTGCACCCAACCCGAAAGGGGTGACAAGGCGCAGTGGTACAAGTAGGCTCATTATTCACTTGTGATACCGAGAGGGTGAGTCAATGGCAAAAATCAGAAGCCACTGGCCGTGGGCTACGTAGCGTGTGTGCGCATACAAGAGATGGTAACTGGATGGGTTGGCCACCCCTCCCAGCATTGTTGGAGCTCGGCACAGCCTCATAACTACTAAAAGTCACGAGAATGAGCTGGGAGACAATTTCTGATCTAAGAATGAATTAGAAAACCATGACTCATTTGAAAATAAGTTGGGAGACCACCTCAGAATGACCTAGAGACCATGATTAATCTCAAAATGAATTGGAAGACCACCTAATCTCAGAATGAGCTGGGAGACAATTTCTAATCTCAGAATGAACTGGAAGACCATGACTCATTTGAAAATGATTTGGGAGACCACCTCATCACAGAATGAGCTGGGAAACAATTTATAATCTTAGAATGAATGGGAAGACCATGACTAATTTAAAAATGAATTGGGAGATCACCTAATCTCAGAATGAGCTAGGAGTCAATTTCAAATCTCAGAATGAACTAGGAGACCATGACTAATCTCATAATGAATTGGGAGACCACTTAATCTCAGAATGAGCAGGGAGATAATTTCTAATCTCAGAATGGCATGGAGAGCATGATTAATCTCAAAATGAATTGGGAGACCACCTAATCTTAGAATGAGCTGGGAGATAATTTCTAATCTCAGAATGAGCTGGGAGACAATTTACAATCTCAGAATGAACTAGGAGACCATGACTAATCTCAAATTAAATTGGGAGACCACCTAATCTCAGAATGAGTTAGGAGACAATTTATAATCTCAGAATGAACTGGGAGACCATGACTAATCTCAAAATGTATTGGGAGACCACCTAATCTCAGAATGAGCTTTGAGACATTTTCTAATCTCAGAATGAACTGGGACACCATGACTAATCTCAAAATGAATTGGAGACCACCTAATCTTAGAAAGAGCTGGGAGACGATTTGTAATCTCAGAATTAGCTTGAGACGATTTCTAATCAGATGGTTATAAGTAATTAATAAAATAATGACTTTAACTTTACCATACTAAATTTAATATTAAGTAAATAAAGTAATTATTTTAATAATGAGTCAGCAATGTAGAAAATGGGATATTAAACTATAGACGGGTAAAAGAAATGACAAGCGTCGAACCTAAATAGCATAATACAAATAAACAAAGTTTGAAACTTTATTGAGTTGAATAATTTAAAAAAAATGTACTAGTAGTATCTTTAAATTAGAATAATGCAAATTAATTTAGTTAATTTAATCGAACAACTTAATTAATTAAATTATTATTAGTAATCATAGCGACTAAAAATTATAACAATAAACTAAATCATCAAGATCGTGGTTAAGTAATTATCATCTCAAAGGAAAATACACTAATAATAGTAATTAAATAGTTGTTATCAGTTTATAATTATTTTATCAATTGTTAAGTGTTAATTATAATTTGGGTAATTAATTTAAAATGTAATGTGGGGCTTAAATGATTATGTCACATGAATAATTAAATATCTCACTAGATTTGTTGACAATTTAATACGGTCGCCCTTTATGTGGGACTAAAAATTGACTCAGTCCGACACGGAGGCACACTTTTAAAACTACTATGTGGGAGTCTTGGTCGACTTGAGTATCTGACCACCAAGCACTGGAACGCAATCAGGGTCGACTCAATTTGGCAGGGCAGCACCCCTTGAAAGATTGAATACTTGCACCCAACCCGAAAGGGGTGACAAGGCGCAGTGGTACAAGTAGGCTCATTATTCACTTGTGATACCGAGAGGGTGAGTCAATGGCAAAAATCAGAAGCCACTGGCCGTGGGCCACGTAGCGTGTGTGCGCATACAAGAGATGGTAACTGGATGGGTTGGCCACCCCTACCAGCATTGTTGGAGCTCGGCACAGCCTCATAACTACTAAAAGTCACGAGAATGAGCTGGGAGACAATTTCTGATCTAAGAATGAATTAGAAAACCATGATTCATTTGAAAATAAGTTGGGAGACCACCTTATCTCAGAATGAGCTGGGAAACAATTAATAATCTCAAAATGAACTGGAAGACCATGAATAATTTCAAAATGAATTGGGAGTTCACCTAATCTCCGAATGAGCTAGGAGACAATTTCTAATCTCAAAGTAAACTAGGAGACCATGACTAATCTCATAATGAATTGGGAGACCACTTAATCTCACAATGAGCTGGGCGACAATATCTAATCTCAGAATGACCTAGAGACCATGATTAATCTCAAAATGAATTGGAAGACCACCTAATCTCAGAATGAGCTGGGAGACAATTTCTAATCTCAGAATGAACTGGAAGACCATGACTCATTTGAAAATGATTTGGGAGACCACCTCATCACAGAATGAGCTGGGAAACAATTTATAATCTTAGAATGAATGGGAAGGCCATGACTAATTTCAAAATGAATTGGGAGATCACCTAATCTCAGAATGAGCTAGGTGTCAATTTCAAATCTCAGAATGAACTAGGAGACCATGATTAATCTCATAATGAATTGGGAGACCACTTAATCTCAGAATGAGCAGGAGATAATTTCTAATCTCAGAATGGCATGGAGAGCATGATTAAGCTCAAAATGAATTGGGAGACCACTTAATCTTAGAATGAGCTGGGAGATAATTTCAAATCTCAAGAATGAGCTGGGAGACAATTTACAATCTCAGAATGAACTAGGAGACCATGACTAATCTCAAATTAAATTGGGAGACCACCTAATCTCAGAATGAGTTGGGAGACAATTTATAATCTCAGAATGAACTGGGAGACCATGACTAATCTCAAAATGTATCGGGAGATCACCTAATCTCAGAATGAGCTTGGAGACATTTTCTAATCTCAAAATGAACTGGGAGACCATGACTAATCTCAAAATGAATTGGAGACCACCTAATCTCAGAATGAGCTGGGAGACGATTTGTAATCTCAGAATGAGGTTGGAGACGATTTCTAATCAGATGGTTATAAGTAATTAATAAAATAATGACTTTAACTTTACCATACTAAATTTAATATTAAGTAAATAAAGTGATTATTTTAATAATGAGTCAGCAATGTAGAAAATGGGATATTAAACTATAATCGGGTAAAAGAAATGACAAGCGTCGAACCTAAAAAGCATAATACAAATAAATAAAGTTTGAAACTTTATTGAGTTGAATAATTTAAAAAAATGTATTAGTAGTATCTTTAAATTAGAATAATGCAAATTAATTTAGTTAATTTAATCCAACAACTTAATTAATTAAATTATTATTAGTAATCATAGCGACTAAAAATTATAACAGTAAACTAAATCATCAAGATCGTGGTTAAGTAATTATCATCTCAAAGGAAAATATACTAATAATAGTAATTAAATAGTTGTTATCAGTTTATAATTATTTTATCAATTGTTAAGTGTTAATTATAATTTGGGTAATTAATTTAAAATGTAATGTGGAGCTTAAATGATTATGTCACATGAATAATTAAATATCTCACTAGATTTGTTGACAATTTAATACGGTCGCCCTTTATGTGGGACTAAAAATTGACTCAGTCCGACACGGAGGCGCACTTTTAAAACTACTATGTGGGAGTCTTGGTCGACTTGAGTATCTGACCACCAAGCACTGGAACGCAACCAGGGTCGACTCAATTTGGCAGGGCAGCACCCCTTGAAAGATTGAATACTTGCACCCAACCCGAAACGGGTGACAGGGCGCAGTGGTACAAGTAGGCTCATTATTCACTTGTGATACCGAGAGGGTGGGTCAATGGCAAAAATCGAAGCCACTGGCCGTGGGCCACGTAGCGTGTGTGCGCATACAAGAGATGGTAACTGGATGGGTTGGCCACCCCTACCAGCATTGTTGGAGCTCGGCACAGCCTCATAACTACTAAAAGTCACGAGAATGAGCTGGGAGACAATTTCTAATCTCAGAATGAATTAGAAAACCATGACTCATTTGAAAATAAGTTGGGAGACCACCTCATCTCAGAATGAGCTGGGAAACAATTAATAATCTCAAAATGAACTGGAAGACCATGACTAATTTCAAAATGAATTGGGAGATCACCTAATCTCCGAATGAGCTAGGAGACAATTTCTAATCTCAGAATGAACTAGGAGACCATGACTAATCTCATAATGAATTGGGAGACCACTTAATCTCACAATGAGCTGGGAGACAATTTCTAATCTCAGAATGACCTAGAGACCATGATTAATCTCAAAATGAATTGGAAGACCACCTAATCTCAGAATGAGCTGGGAGACAATTTCTAATCTCAGAATGAACTGGAAGACCATGACTCATTTGAAAATGATTTGGGAGACCACCTCATCACAGAATGAGCTGGGAAACAATTTATAATCTTAGAATGAACGGGAAGACCATGACTAATATCAAAATGAATTGGGAGATCACCTAATCTCAGAATGAGCTAGGAGTCAATTTCAAATCTCAGAATGAACTAGGAGACCATGACTAATCTCATAATGAATTGGGAGACCACTTAATCTCAGAATGAGCAGGGAGATAATTTCTAATCTCAGAATGGCATGGAGATCATGATTAATCTCAAAATGAATTGGGAGACCACCTAATCTTAGAATGAGCTGGGAGATAATTTCTAATCTCAGAATGAGCTGGGAGACAATTTACAATCTCAGAATGAACTAGGAGACCATGACTAATCTCAAATTAAATTGGGAGACCACCTAATCTCAGAATGAGTTGGGAGACAATTTATAATCTCAGAATGAACTGGGAGACCATGACTAATCTCAAAATGTATTGGGAGACCACCTAATCTCAGAATGAGCTTGGAGACATTTTCTAATCTCAAAATGAACTGGGAGACCATGACTAATCTCAAAATGAATTGGAGACCACCTAATCTCAGAATGAGCTGGGAGACGATTTGTAATCTCAGAATGAGCTTGGAGACGATTTCTAATCAGATGGTTATAAGGATTGAGCACCTGCCCCCATGTCGAAAGGGGTGAAAGTGCACAATGGCGCAAGACGGCTCTTTATACACTTGTGATATCGAGAGGGAGAGTCAATGGCAAATATCGGTAACTACAAGCCGTGGGCCACATAGCGTGTGTGTGCCTACACAGGGCCGCACCTTTAAAATTACTATGTGGGAGTTTTAGTTGACTTGAGTATTTGACCACAATGCGCCGGAATGCAACCGGGGTCGACTCAATTCGATACAAGGCAGCGCCCCTTGTAGGATTGAACACCTACCCCCATGCCGAAAGGGGTGAAAGGGCTCAATGGCGCAAGATGGCTCATTATGCACTTGTGATACCAAGAGGGTGAGTCAATGGCAAATATCGGTAACTACAAGCCGTGGGCCATGTATCGTGTGTGAGCATGTATGGGATGGTAGCTGGATGGGGTGGCCACCCTTCCCAACATATAACGAGCTCGACATAGGCCCATAACAACTAAAAGACTCTTGAAATGATAATATGAATTTTATTGACTTGTTTCATTTAATTATGTTGTTTAGTGGTTTTATCACTAATGCGGAATTGCCTCCGCCGGTGAGCAGCTTTGGACTGAAGAATAGAAGTGTGGTTGGTGGTTCTTTTACCAACCTAGGTATGGTGAATCGATAATAAATTGGACTTCCTTTTTACCCTCTTATGTTATAATTGTGGCTATGCGAAAAGGCCCGCGACTGTGGGACAGTTATTTTGTATATTGTCATATGCTATAAGAACATGTTTTATTTTTATGATTTATAAATTCAAGACTTATTTGTAGTATTACAATTCATGTTATGGAATGTTATGTTTATAACAACTTATATTTTTAGGTAACACCCGGTCCGGTTCGAGCGGGTCGTTACAAAATCTGTCTGCTTCATATTTTCAGAAGTTACCTTTCTCAATATGGTAGATTCATCAAAGGTAATATCCCTGCTGAAGATTACTTTCTTTATTTATGGACTACAAAGACGATAGCCTTTCACACCATAGGTGATCCCCATAAATATTGCCTTATTTGCTCTTGGATCCAGCTTCAACTCCTTAACATGGTAATATGCAATGGAACCAAACACATATAAGGAATTATAATATGTAGCAGTCTTTCTAGACCATTTCTCCAATGGAGTTTTACCACCAATAGTAGTATATGGTAAACGATTAATAAGGTGACAAGCCTATACCAAAGCCTCAACCCACAATTCTTTGCCCAATCCGGCAATGGACAACATACACCGAACCTTCTCCAGCAAAGTTCGATTCACCCTACTTTGTTGTGGTGTATATTTGATAGTGAAGTGTCTGATAATATCTTCATCTTCGTAGACTTTTAGAAATGGATCATTTTTGAATTCTCCACCATTGTCTGTCCAAAGACGTTTGACTTTTCTGCTAGTTTGAGTCTCCACCATCTTTTTCCATTTCAGAAAAATTCCCAACACTTCATCCTTCGTCTTCCACGTATACACCCAAATTCTTCAGAAAAATCATCAACAAAGGAAACATAATAGTGTTTACCTCCCAATGAAGTTGTCTTAGAAGGCCCCCACACATCTGAGTGAACATAATCCAAAATACCTTTAGTATCATGGATTGTTGTACCAAATTTCACCCTTGTTTTCTTCCCTTTGATACAATGCTCACAAAAACCTAATTTGCAAACCTAAGCTCTTTTAATAATCCTTGATCTATCAATAATTTAAAAGATTTTTCTCCAGCATGCCCCAAGCGCATATGCTATAACCAGGTTTCTTCTAACTCCTAATCATCAAGAGTTGGTGTCACTGATGCTTCCCCAACAATTGTACCACCCATTAAGTGATACACATTATTTCTTTCACGGATCCCCTTCATTATCACAAGTGCACCAGAGATGATCCTCATTATCCCATCTTTTGCCCTCACTTCGAAACCTTTTGACTCTAAGGTTCCCATAGAGATGAGATTCTTTATCAAATCTGGCACAGAATGAACACCTGTTAAGATTTTGGTTGACCATCCTGATTGCTCAAGTGAACTGAACCAACTCCATTTGTGACAAGGGGGCATTATTTGTTGTGTAGACAATTTCACCTTTTAGTTCTTTAAAATCAAAGAATCATTCTCAATTAGGCGTCATATGATGGCTACAAGCAGAATCTATATAACGACCTGCCATTTTTCACAACATTGTGGGCCCAGCTGACTAGGTATTTCTCACAATTTAACAAATATGTCTAGCATTTCTAACAAAAACATATATAAAGATCCCACAATCTTGGACCGTTTCCCGGTAGCCACACTTATTTCTCAAACAAATAAAAAGGGAGTCCCCATATTTATTTTGCTCCATGCTCTAGTTGTCCATCACCTAATTTTCGTATCTGCACACCGGGGAGGCAATTCTGCGTTAGTGATTACAACACTAAGTAGTATAATCGATAAAACAAATCAAGTACATTCCACTATTTCCCTATGTTCATTTTAATATGCGGTGGAGCGATTCCGCTATACTCCAAAACAATGCGGAAGAGGTATCCGCTGTGATCTACACACCCCGGCCGTAGCCCTTTTGTGGGGAGGCTACCACTACCATCTTCAGTGCCAGTGCCTTGCACACCCCGGCCGTAGCCTTTTTATGGGGAAGCTATCACTGCACTCAGGTGATTGCTACGCCCCATTTGTGGGAAGCTCTCACTGCCAATTCTAGTGCCAGTGCTTCACACACCCCAGCCGTAGCCTTTTTATGGGGAGGCTATCACTGCACTCCAGTGTTAGTGGCTTGCACACCCCGGCCATAGCCTTTTGATGGGGAAGCTATCACTGCACTCAGGTGAATGCTACGCCCCGTTTGTGGGGAAGCTCTCACTACTAATTATAGTGCTAGTGCCTCACACACCCCAGCCGTAGCCTTTTTATGGGGAAGCTATCACTGCACTCCAGTGCCAGTGCCTTGCACACCCCGGCAGTAATTGCTTCTCCAAAGATTGGAAACTCTCCTCACACTTGTTACTCCATTCGAACTTGACTCCCTTGCATGTAAGCTTAGTCATTGGCGATGCCACCAAGGAGAAATCTTTAATGAACTTTCGATAGTAACCTGCTAGTCCAAGGAAACTTTGGATATCTGTGACTGACTTGGGTTGTGGCCAATCAGTAACTGCTCTCACTTTTGATGGATCCACTGCAACTCCCGCCTTTGAGACAACATGTCCGAGGAATTTCACCTCCTCCAGCCAGAGGTCACACTTTGATAACTTGACGAACAATTGATTCTCCCTCAAAACTTGAAGAGCAATGGACTAGTGTTTCCCATGGTCTTCCTCATTATTTGAATAGACCAGAATGTCATCCACAAACACAATAATAAACTTATCCAAGTATTCGTGGAACACCGTGTTGATAAGTGACATAAAGGCCCCTGGTGCATTTGTCAAACCAAAAGGCATAACCAGAAACTCATAATGTCCATAACGAGTTCGGAAAGCCGTTTTCTGTATGTCAGATTCCTTCACCCGCAGTTGATGATATCCGGACCACAAGTCTATTTTTGAGAATATTCCGGCTATTTTCAACTGATCAAATAAATCATCAATCCTCGGTAAGGGGTACCGATTCTTGACTGTCACTTGATTGAGCTGGCGATAGTCAATACACAATCGAAGTGAGCCATCCTTCTTCTTTACGAAAAGAACAGGGGCTCCCCAGGGTGAAGTACTTGGTCGAATGAAGCCTGCCTGCAACAGCTCTTCTAATTGACTCTTTAACTCCTTGAGTTCCGCTGGAGCCATGCGGTATGGTGCTTTAGAAATTGGTGATACTCCTCGTGCTAGGTCAATGACAAACTCCACCGCCCGCTTAGGAGGTAACCCTGGAAGTTCACCTGAAAATACGTTCGGAAATTCTGCTACCACCAGAATCAAGGACAACTCTTTGGGTTTGGACTCAGACTCCTCTAGAGTTGCCAAAAAGGCTTTACAACCCTCACCAAACCACTCAGTTGCCTCACTAACCGACACTATACAAGAGGATGGATCATTCCATGACCCTTGGAAAATGACCCCCATCTCACAATTACAAGGTTTCGTCAATACTCTCCTCCCTTTACAGTCGAGAAAAGCCTGGTGTGTAGATAACCAGTCTATTCCCAACAGTACATCAAAGCTTATTATCCCATAGACAATGAAATTCCATACATAGGGTTTCCCTTGTATATCCAAGGATAGGTTAGTCACTCCTAACGTTGTGACTTTCCCGTCTCCCATTGCAGTAGTGACCCTATAAGTCTTGGGTAATGTAGACGTTTGAAGTCCTAAACTCTTAACTAATCGGGATGATAGGAACGAATGTGTACACCCCGAGTCAAATAAAACATCCACACTAACACTTTGAATCAGAATTTTACCTCTAACTGTGTGGTCATCGTCCTCAGCGTCCTCAATTTCGACTGCAAAAAGTTTTGCCTTCCCTTTGTCCACCGATTTTGCAGGTGCTTGGTAGCGATTAGGAGCTGGTGTCTTCTCCTTTTCAGGTTGCTCCTGTTGTTGCTTCAGGGGTTGACGACACTCATTTTGCAAGTGTCCCGTCCTTCCGCAGTTGTAGCACCGACGTGGTTCACTGCATGGCCCTGAATGCATCTTGTTGCAATTTTTACATAGTCGATACGGAATCTCCTAAAACTTCCTTTTGCTGTTCCCATCGACATTCTGTTGATAGTTCTGCTGCTGGTGTTCTGCAGACCGGTTTTTGCTACTACCCTGGTTGGCATTCTTATGTTGCATAGTAGCCTTCTCGTGTTTCTGTGCACGGACATAGTCGTACACCAACTCATGAGTAGTGGCTGCCTCAATCACTTTGGTTATGTGCCTCTTGGCGCCGTAGCAACCCTACACCTCAATTCTGGCTTCAACCCCCAGAAAAATTTGTCTGCTCTAACCCAGGCAGTTTGCCAGACTCCCAGGCGCAAATCTCTCCAATTGCAAGAAATTTTTTGCATACTCTCAGACTGAATCATCCCTCTGAGTTAGAGTGGCAAATTCCAGTGCTTTCTTCTGGACAATAGACTCAGGAAAATATTGTCCATTGAAAGCTGTTACAAATTCCGCCCAAGGAATGGACGAAATCTCCCGTTGATGGAACGCAGTCTTCTCCATGGACTTCCACCAATAAGATACTTCCACCCAAAGCATGCATGTCGCCAACCTCACTTGATGGCGATGAGGCACAGAGAGAGCTCTAAATGCTTTCTCAGTAATGTCCATCCAGCTCTCCGCCTTCATTGGATCAGTCCCTCCAATGAATACCTCAACTCCATTCTTCCGAAATTTTTCTACAGTGTATCGATCACTGTCATCCCCAACCGGCAGTACCACTTGTCGAACTACTGGTGGCACTGGGTTTGGAAGTTCCCCTCGCTCGCCCGGGTCAGCTATCCCAACCCGCTCTTGGGCGCTCCCCTGATCCCCATTTGGGACGCTACTAGCACCTGCAGCCAAATTTGGAGCTCCATTCCCTGTTCCCAATCCCAGTAATCGCTGCGCTATTTTCTGAACCACAGAACTTGTATTATCTGAAGCCTACGCTAGTCCCTGTATGGCCGTCAAAATTTGGCCTAACACACTCTCCACGTTTGTGTCCGACTGTGCAGCTTGGCTCGACTTCGTTCGGGTGCTTGCCATCTAAAATTTATTCCGTTATGCTTCATTAAATTTTTTTTTGATTACTTAGGTTTGTTAGTGAGTCCACTAATTCCCTAATGACATACCCCATTGGAGAAAGATAAATATTGGACTCTTCAACAAGGTACTTGAGTCATAAGATGTGAGCTTTTGGGAAACCAGGCTCTGATACCACCTGTAACGACCCGCCATTTTTCACAACATTGTGGGCCTAGCTGGCTAGGTGTTACTCACAACTTAACAAATATGTCTAGCATTTCTAACAAAAACATATATAGAGATCCCACAGTCTTGGACCGTTTCCCTGTAGCCACACTTATTTCTCAAATAAATAGAAAGGGAGTCCCCATATTTATTTTGCTCCATGCTTTGGTTGTCAATCACCTAATTTCGTATCTGCACACCTGCGGAGGCAATTCCGCGTTAGTGATTACAACACTGAGTAGTATAATAGATAAAACAAGTCAAGTACATTCCACTATTTCCCTATGTTCATTTTAATATGCGGTGGAGCGATTCCGCTATACTCCAAAACAATGCGGAGGAGGTATCCGCTGTGATCCACACACCCCGGCCGTAGCCCTTTTATGGGGAGGCTACCACTACCATCTCCAGTGCCAGTGCCTCGCACACCCCGGCCATCGCCTTTTTGTGGGAAAGCTATCACTGCATTCAAGTGATTGCTACGCCCCGTTTGTGGGGAAGCTCTCACTGCCAATTCTAGTGCCAGTGCCTCACACACCCCGGTCATAGCCTTTTTATGGGGATGCTATCACTGCACTCCAGTGTTAGTGCCTTGCACACCCCGGTCGTAGCCTTTTTATGGGGAAGCTATCACTGCACTCAGGTGAATGCTACGTCCCGTTTGTGGGGAAGCTCTCACTACCAATTCTAGTGCCAGTGCCTCACACACCCTGGCCGTAGCCTTTTAATGGGGAGGCTATCACTGCACTCCAGTGCCAGTGCCTTGCACACCCCGGCCGTAGACTTTTTATGGGGAGGCTATCATTGTACTCTAGTGCGATGGAGGAATCGTTGTGCCTCGTTCACCCCGGCCGTAGCCTTTTTATGGGGCGGCTATCACTACTCCAAAACAATGTCGATGCATTACACAATTTACGCACATAATACGACCCTCTGTCGAACTGAGTCAATTCTTTAACCCTGGTTGCACACGGTGCATGGTGATCGAATCTGTGCTCAGGCCGACCTTGGCTACCAACAAGGAAAGTATGATGTTCTACCTATTATACGTACCTGACTTGTGATTTCATCTAACTATGATCCGCTAACCCTAATCTGAATGAGGGCATAAAATTATACTTTAGTATAATTTTATTTGCTTGAACCTACATGCAACTACATGACTAGTATAACTATCCATTTTGAAGTTATAAAATATATCATGCTAGACTTCATTAATTATTTAATTTCTGGTAAGTCCAATGATAATTTATTATCAATGTGATATAATCAATTAAGTCCTTTTTTTCACATTTCCAATTAAATATCCCAAATAAAACCTTCATTTACCAGTTAATAATTTAATTATTAACCATACTCAATACTTAATTACTAGTATTAGCATATTCTTTAACTGATTTGTATTATCCTAATTTAAGGATGTCACTAGTACAGTTATTTGTAATTTATTTTTAACTCGACCATATCGAATCATCCCATATTTACAAAACTGTCATTCTTCTTCCCCGACGTCCTTCTTTTTCCCATACCTTCCTCTTCTTCGCACCCAAAACCAGCATGTCTTCTTTTCCTTCCATCCAATTTCAGACCTCATCTTCTATCTACCCCACTGATCCGATTGGAAAACCCCAAAGATCCAATCTTTATCCGCTGCTATCTCATGGAACTCGGACTACACCCTACATGGGGACTTTAATTTCACCATTCAAGGTGGCCGACCAGCAGCCATGGCGACCATGTCCTGCCCCATCAAGGTGATGACCAGCACCACCCCAGGTGACGACCAGTCTGCACTTTCCATGGCGGATCCACGTCTGGCCAGCAACACCACCCATGGCAACACCGACCTGGTCTCCCTTCACGTTCCTGATTTGCATCCCTCCTCAAC
The DNA here is from genome assembly GCA_033002965.1 of Piper betle. Taxonomy (NCBI): domain Eukaryota; kingdom Viridiplantae; phylum Streptophyta; class Magnoliopsida; order Piperales; family Piperaceae; genus Piper; species Piper betle. The sequence goes on along the minus strand of JAURVB010013967.1, from coordinate 8,657 downwards.
GATCTGACTCGGACACACAAGGCAACTCCGTCCGGCCAGCAGCACCGCCAGGAGAACTCCCTACTTCCAGCACGTCAACCCAACTCACAAGGATGGAAGATGGCGTTGTTGCTGCTGCAAAACATCAGGATGACCTCCTAGTGTTCCCCTTCTCTTTGTTGATTTCAGATTTTAATTCTATGTTTATCATGCTTATTATCTAAACATGCTTATTATCCATTTGAGCATGTGTATTTATGCAACTAAGAAGAGGAAAGGAAGAAGAATTACCCAAGCGAAGGAGGAAGCCGGCCTGTAAAACCCACGATTCGAGCCAGGGTTTTATATTCAAAACCGGTCGGTTCGACCGTTATTTTCGAGTCGAGTCAGTTTCAGAACACGTGTACTGAGCCAATGCCGGTCCCACATATGAGCCATGAGGGTCATGTATACCCAAGTATATGATGTTAATGTCATGAACACAGCAGAAAAGAATGAGTTATAAGAATAGATGAGAGTATGCAGTTCATTTTTTTTATTATGATATATAATCAATCGTAGAATTAGTTTTAGGCTGTTTACCGCGTTAGGACGCGTTATGGGCATTTTGGGTGGGTTGATAGTTCTAGAGCATATTATTATGATTTTTTGGTGTTGTCTGATTTTATGGGATTTTTCCCAAATTTTTTTAGAATTTTCTTACGACTTAAATATTATTTTCACTCGAGTCGGAGTCGAGTCAAGTAATATTTACGACTTTACCACCACACACCCCCGCGCCCATCTCTTCCTCGCCCAAACCCTTCCCCGACGCCGCCCCCGTGCAGCGTCACCGTCGCCGCTATCGACGCCGCCCCCATGCAACGTCGCCGCACAACTTCACCATGGCGTTGCCGTGCCGCCCCGACCACCCCCGGCCACTGCCAGGCCGCCGTGACGCCGGAATCGCCTCGCCTAGTGCCACGGCTACATTTCGGTCGCGTCGCCGATTCCGCCGCCGGTGACCAATGCCACCACGATCAAGTGGTCGACTCAGCACCCTCAACCACCTAGTGACCCTTCTTGACCGGAGCTGAGGCCGTCACCGCCATGGCCGGCCGGATCTAGCCACCATCACCGCCGGCTCGGTTTATGCATTTTCTGGCCAGCCGCCAACTCCGTTGGCCGCGTCGACCTCGTAGATGAGTCGGACTCGCCGAGCTGGTTCAAAGGCTACCCAACACGACCACTTTCCGGCCAGTAGACGCCACCGGCGAATGTCACCGGAACACCGCCGGATGTCACCGGAACACCGCCGGCGAATGTCACCGGATCACCGTCGGAAGCTGCCGGATTAACCGCCAAAAACCGTCGGAAAACCGGAATTTTTGGAATTTGCCAGAATTTGCCGGATCTTCCGTGGAGCTCATCTAGTCGATCCCGATAGAACGTCGGACGCCGAGGAGCGCCGAATTCGAGCTCCGAGACGAGCGATGGAACCCTAGCCGTCGCCGATTGCCGACGACGTGAGGTAAAATTGCCTCCAATTTGATTATTTAAAATTGATGATGATTGTTAGCACAACATGCTAGGATTGATTTATGATGTGATTGATAGTGCATGGAGGCTAAGTGATCTAATGAAGTAAGTAAATTGAGCACAATAATCATGCATGATGTAACTTAGGAAAAATACAAGAAAATTATCATGAATAGGATGAGTTAGAGTTATTTTCTTATTTATGGTTATTTGAAGGTTGATGATTTTGTGTTTAATTGTGTTGAGTTTGATGCATCATTTAGTTAGCGAGCGTTAGTATTTAGTTTTGATGTGTAGGTACGAAATAGGAGCTCGCCGCATAGGCGTGATGACACGCTTGGAGCTTCTACCAGGTCTGTTAGGACTTCTCTCTGATTTTTATCATCTTTTCTATTATATGTTTGACTTATTGTCTACAGGACGGGTTAAGTGGCGTTTTATCGGATCCCACTTAACTCGGGCCATTTAACCGAACATTTTATGGATTAATAACCCCTCGAGGATGAGATCCCTCGAGGTTGATTTCGAAAACAAGATCCACCAAAAGTTGCCTTCGGGCCTATTATTTAACTCCCTAACCAAGCCTATATATATATATATATATATATATATATATATATATAGTTTTCGCGTTTCTGTGAGACAAGGGATGGAGAAATCGACTACACGTACCATGCAGAGGATGTCGTGACAGTCAAAGCAGGCTCTGGATTAGTGCCAGCATACTGTTCCGTTCCCGAGGGATCCTGAGAACGTGGAGGTTTACGGGTACTGTTTAGTACAGTGCATGTCCGGACTTGTGGTTCAAAGGGTACTAAAGGCGACTGCTTGAGAGTACTCGGCGTTCGTGCTCAAGGCCAGGAGAAATACGGAGGTAAGGAGAGGGCTTAGGATAAAGTTTCACCAGAAGTACTGAAAAAGAAGTGCCGATAGTGGCACAGTTGCAGCAGCAGATCAGTATGTTCGGGATGCTACCGGGTCTACAGCCCAGTGGCTCCTCAATAGTGCCCTTCAGAGTGTTCATGTGGAGTATATGATGTTTCTTTCATATGAGAGCTTGCTCTCATAGCCAGTTTGTTATAGTTATTTTCTTTTAGGACTAGTAACGCTTGTTACTGACGTTTTTCCAATATATATGTAGGTGATAAGCACGAGATGGATGTGCGGGCCAGGACGGAGGAGCAATAAGGTCTTCTGCACACACACATTGGGTGATTGAATGTTTAATATTTTGTTTATGATGTTATTTTATAAACATGCTATGATTAAATATTTGAGGCATGACAATGACATGAAATGAAATGATCAGAGTAGCGCAGCAAAAGTGTGATGGGTTAGGACCCAAAGTGCAGAGAATGATGAATATAGTAGATTAGAAGTCTGTGTGAATGCTATTGTTGTTATGCGTATATATGTTTGAATATATGATTTTGACAGGGTGGCCCCTAATTGCATTTTTTAGGGAAATTTTTCCCTTTCATTTTAGAATTTTTACTAATTTTGATTGTAATTGTGTTGGTGTGAAAATTGGTTGCATGTCATCCATGTAGTATCCTGTTAGGGGTTTATGCATTCATACATACATATAGCAAGTTGGATCTTCATCTTAAGAAGCCGAGATTGGATCCGCACGAGTTAGGTTCGGGTTAGCCGACCTAACCGGGGCCTGTAACATGCCGGTTTGGTTCACGAGTGTGAACTGGATTTGGGGTACTTCACCGCATCCTCCTCTTCCACTAGTTATGACCTACGGTAGCAGTTTTTGCTTCTCTTTGCCAGACAGAGGTCTCAATGTGATGAGGAAAAGATCAGGACCACCATTACCTACAAGATCAGATATTTGACGGGATTCCACTAGAGATAAGGTACCAGACCAGTGATTGCCATTTGAGGGCCAGTCAACACTGATGAAAGCAGCCACCCAGATTGCAGGAGATTAGAGTGGGTTCGGCATAGGTTTACCATCATATGTGTTAGCACCATGATCCAAACCCTTCCAGATCAGACACGCATGATTGGACAACCTAAGCAAAGTTGTTAGCAACCACGTCTAGGGAGACATACAAATGGAGGAAGACATGTCAAAGAAGATAGTGGATTTACGATGCATACGTCCAAGATCCAATTTTTAGCACTTAGGTAGCACTGTTGCCGACCGAGTTGCACAACCGCCGACCGAGTTGCACAACTGCCGACCAAATTGCACAACCACCGATCGAATTGCACAACCGCCGACCGTTGCACAACCACCGACTGAATTGCACAACCGCCGACCGAGTTGCACGACAGCCGACTGAGTCACACAACCATCGCCGAGGTGCACAACCGCCGTCCGAGATGTACTACCACCGACCGAAGACGCACTACCGCCATCCGTGTATTGCTCATCTGCCGACCGAGTAGATTAGTTAGAGCGTAGTAGGGCCAAAACTTGAGGAACAAAACATAGCTACAATGGAAATTGGCAGAACAAAGAAGAGTTAGGAAAACTGAGGTTATTTGGATGAGATAGCATAGGATCCGACTTCATAGCTCTCTTGCAATCATTGTTTTGACCCTGACACCCTTGGGTCAAATGTATATTGCAAGATAACCCCATCAGGCACTGTTAGTGACAATCTCATAAGGATGCACATGGACAGAATCAGGGAACATGATAGCATGACCTCCAGATGGGATGGTCACAATGATCAGACTGTGCAGATTGCATGCTAGTATATCCATGGGCCACAACCAGCATATATAGATCAGATGGTTAGTAGATGGTCACACTCCGTTGAACCCATTTAGCGATTGGCTAATTAGACGATAGGAGTTTGACTTGTATTAGTGTGTTGGGCATAGATAGAGGGTTAGTGAGGAACTGTCCTTTAGAAGGATAGTGATTCCCTTGTGTTTCGCCAGCACAATTAGGTTCTCACCTTGAAACATAGGATTCAGCCTTGCCCTGAGTATAGAGGTACCTTTATGGTACTGATTAGGGTTTATAGTGCAGGTAGATGTTTGAAGACCAACCTTCCGATGAGGATTTCGTCGCAGCTTGAGAGCGTTGTAGACAGGGACTTCAAATAGAGTAGACCATGCTGACCAAACAGAGTGATACCAGTGTATGCTCATCTTTGATTGATAGCCTTGCTTAAGAGTCTACCACAGCGGTAGTAGTCATGTGAGTCAAGATTAGTACTACAAATCGGTACGGGACGGCAGGTCACACACCACTGAAGAGCGGACGAGACACGTGTCGAACCTCATTATGAGTCCCCGTAGACTTGAGGGGAGACGGTGGTTCTTTGGGTCGTTTGAACCCCGCCCGTTTAAAAGTACGTGACTAGTACAGTATCGAGAAACATGTGCCTACTGTTAGCTGATTGAACTAGAACTACTTAGGAGCCGTTTCTGAGATTTGTCATTGATTGACTGTTCCACAGACTGATCACCTGTGGCATAGTAAATCATGGTGATCTTAGAGACAAGTCCATAGACCTACCGAGATTTTAGCCACCTAGTACGCTACATAGGGATTTCATTTCCCCTACCATTGCATGACACCCTAACCTTACCATAGATCAGAGTGACATACCTATGTAGCAAGTTTTTCCTGGCCTAATGGATTCCCTGTTTACCTTGCATCAGATACCACATGTGAGGATGAGATGTCCCCTATTGAGAGTTCTTGAGCAGTGTGACTAGATTTCCATGAGATTCAGCCTTCCTATAACCCAAAGATGACATACAGCTTTCCACTCACCCCTCTAGATATTTCAGTTCTACTATCAGTTGTCCAGATTATTGAGATGAGTATATATTGACCAGAGTACGTCACAGACCAGATGCGGATTCTCCAGCCCCATGCAAAGTATGTTATCATACTCCTTGAGACACGCTGTGTATGTACAGGTGTTCTCACCTCCTTTCAGCAGTAGTTAGTGGTTGTATAGATAGTTACCTGAGTCTTAGTATGCAGTAGAGTCATAGTAGCTATCCTTGTTCTCTTATAGAACAGAGTGAGATACTGGACTCAGGACTGAGTCAACTAGGACCCCGTGAGTAGTCCAGTTCCTTATACAGGGACACTTGAGAGTTGGATTTAGACTGGTGATAGTGAGCCGAGCAGCTCATTAACCTATACATCGTACCTAGCAGGAAACTCATAGCACACTGTAGGATGGTTGTAGAACCTAGGAATGGAGTTTCCTGAGGGTACATGTAGGTGACTTTTCACAGATGAGGATCAGAGGGACATAGGTAGATATTAGCAGGTAGGGCTTGCCCTCGACGTATCCCTAGATATAGCTTAGGTAGCACCTTAGGTACTAGAGTATCTGACCAACCCAATAGGCCCTTAGGGTGACTTTTTCACCGAGTTAGAAATAGGGATCAGAATAGAAGAGAAGGATGATGGTCAAGTCAGAATAGGCACAGACAGCTTAGAAACAGAATGTTGGTATTGACAGGATCATAAGTAGAACCCGCCATAACGGCGCAGCTACAGTGAGGATTTACATGACTATCGAAGAGTAGAGGATACAACTGGTGTGTATCTAGCTTCCAGGTAGTAGTTCAGCAGAACCTCCTTGAGTTAAAATTTCGAGGACGAAATTTTTATAAGGAGGGAAGATTGTAAAACCCACGATTTGAGTCAGGGTTTTATATTCAGAACCGGTCGGTTCGACCGTTATTTTCGAGTCGAGTCAGTTTCAGAACACGTGTACTGAGCCGACGCCGGTCTCGTGTATGAGCCATGAGGGTCATGTGTACCCAAGTATATGATGATAACGTCATGAACACAGCAGAAAAGAATGAGTTATCAGAATATATGAGAGTATGCAGTTCATTTTTTTATTATGATATATAATGGATCGTAGAATTAGTTTTAGGTCGTTTACCGCGTTAGGACGCGTTACGGGCATTTTGGGTGGGTTGATAGTTCTAGAGCATATCATTATGATTTTTTGGTGTTGTTTGATTTTATGAGATTTTTCCCAAATTTTTTGGAATTTTTTTACGACTTAAATATTATTTTGACTCGAGTCGGAGACGAGTCAAGTAATATTTACGACTTTGCCACCACACACCCCCGCGCCCTTCTTTTCTTCCCCAAACCGTTCCCCGACGCCGCCCCTGTGCAGTGTCGCCGTTGCCACTATCGACGCCGCCTGGCCGCCGATCATCGCCGCCTAGCCCCGCCACGGCGTTGCCGTGCCGCCCCGACCAGGCCCGGCCGCCGCCAGGCCGCCGTGACGCAGGAATCGCCACGCCTGGCGCCACGCCTGCATTGCGCTCGCGTCGCCGATTCCGCCGCCGGCGACCATCGCCACCGCGATCAAGTCGGTCGCCTCAGCACCCTCAGCCACCCAGTGACCCTTCCTGACTGGAGCGGAGGCCGTCGCCGCCGTGGCCGGCCGGATCTAGCCACCATCACCGCCGGCTCTGTTTTATGCATTTTCAGGCGAGCCGCCACCTCCGTTGGCCGCGTCGACCTCGTAGATGAGTCGGGCTCGCCGAGCCGGTTCCAAGGGTACCCAACACGACCACTTTCCGGCCAGTAGACGCCGCCGGTGACTATTGCCGGAAAACCGTCGGAAGCTGCTGGGAAACCGCCGAAAACCGTCGGAAAACCGGAATTTCTAGAATTCGCCGGAATTCACCGGATCTTCCGCTGGGCTCACCTAGTCAAGCCTGATCGAGCGTCGGACGCCGATGAGCGCCGAATTTGAGCTCCGAGACACGCGATGGAACCCTAACCGTCGCCGATTGCTCGACAACGTGAGGTATAATTACCTCTGATTTGATTTATTTAAAATTGATGATGATTGTTAGCATAGCATGCTAGGGTTGATATTATTATGATGAATGCTAGATTATGAATGAAGTTGCATGATGTGATTAATAGGATGAAGGTTAAGTGATCTAATGAAGTAAAGTAAATTTGAGCATGATAATCGTGCATGATGTAACTTAGGAAAAATACAATAAAATTTATCACGAATAGGGTGAGTTAGAGTTATTTTCATATTTATGAGTTATTTGACGGTTGATGATTGTTGTGTTTAATTGTGTTGAGTTTGATGCAACATTTATTTAGCGGGTGTTAGTATTTAGTTTTGATGTGTAGGTACGGAGTAGGAGCTCGCCGCCTAGGCTGCGATGACACGCTTGGAGCTTCTACCAGGTCCGTTTAGGACTTCTCTCTGATTTTTATGATCTTTTCTATTGTATGTTTGATTTATTGTCTGCAGGACGGGTTAAGTGGCGTTTTATTGGATCCCACTTAACTCGGGCCATCTAACCGAACATTTTCCGGATTAATAACCCCTCGAGGATGAGATCCCTCGAGGTTGATTTCGAAAACAAGATCCACCAAAAGTTGCCTTCGGGCCTATTATATAAATCCCTACCCAGCCTATATATATATGTAGTTTTCGCGTTTTCAGTGAGACGAGAGATGGAGAAATCGACTGCACGTACCATGCAGAGGATGTCGTGACAGTCAAAGCGGGCTCTGGATTAGTGCCAGCGAACTGTTCCATTCCCGAGGGATCCTGACAACTCCGCGTTTGAGTTCCTCACACCCGGAGAACGTGGAGGTTTACGGGTACTGTTTAGTACAGCGCATGTCCGGACTTGTGGTTCAAAGGGTACTAAAGGCGACTGCCTGAGAGTACTCGGCCTTCGTGCTCAAGGCCAGGAGAAATATGGAGGTAAGGAGAGGGCTTAGGATAAAGTTTTATGAGAAGTACTGAAAAAGAAGTGCCGAGAGCGGCACAGTACCAGCACCAGATCAGTGAGTTCGGGATGCTACTCGGTTTGCAGCCCAATGGCTCCTCAGTAGTGCCCTTCAGAGTGTTCGCGTGGAGTATATGATGTTTTCTTTCATATGAGAGTTTGCTCTCATAGCCAGTTTGTTATAGTTATTTTACTTTTCGGACCAGTAATGCTTGTTACTGACGTGTTTTCCTATATATATGTAAGTGATAAGCACGAGATGGATGTGCCAGCCAGGACAGAGGAGCAATAAGGTCTTCTGTACACACACATTGGGTGATTGAATGTTTAATGTTTTGTTTATGATGTTATTTTATAAACATGCTATGATTAAATATTTGAGGCATGACAATGACATGAAATGAAATGATCAGAGTAGTGCAGCAAAAGTGTGA